>JAJPUD010007592.1:0-104733 GCA_023553655.1 Myrmecobius fasciatus | reverse complement strand
AAAAAAAAAAAAAGGTTGAAAGAGAGGCATAGTGAACATCTTGAGTGCTTCACCAGATAATGCACAATTAAAAAAAAAAAAACCTAAAGAAAAGAATCCAGTTTTTTTTTTTTTTTGATAGACCTTTCATGAGATCTTTGATAGACCATGACCATTACACAGTAAAGAAGTCATAAATGGGCTATAATTTCGATCACTGGTAGGAGTACCAGGTTGGAATCGTGCATATTTTGAAGTATTTTAAACTTGAGTTGAAGCATGGAAACTAAATTAGTAACAAGTGGAATGCTATTTTTCATTTATAATGAAAAATTATAATATTTTGCTGTATTTTTAATCTTATTGCAATGGATATTACTGCCAACAGAGTAGATGGCAACCAGCCCATGCTTTTTTACTCCATGTTTCTTTTTCCCATGAATTCATAAATCCTCCATAAAGATTAATTAAATCTCATAAAATCACTATGAAACCTTCCTAAAACCCTCTTGTTTTACCCTACATACAGGGGTCCTTCTTGACTTTTAGTAGGTAGCAATGAAATACCATGAATGGTATACCTAATTTTGCATCCATTTCCTTGATAATATACATTATATAACTTCTTCCTTTTAATGTGGGGCAGCTTTTTCATACTCTCTATTCATTTCTGTTGACATTTATGTGACCTACTATGTGACTAATACTTTGAATATTTACATTATATTGTGCAGCCATATAGCAAAACTGCAACATTAAATTCAGTTTCTAAATGATATCCTTAATGCCAAATTAAGTTTTAAAAAGAGAATTAATTATAAATTACAATTGTAAAAAGCCCTAAAAATGCCTTCTGTCTGAAATAGAGATATTATAGTGCAATCATTACTTTGAGATTGTCTAAGAGTTTTTAACACAAAAGACAGTGCTAAAAAAAGCTGAGTATAGGATATGGTAGGATTTGATACAGGGCATATAAGGTAAAATCTCATCTGTCAGAGTTGTGGGACAGAATATCAGTGAGAGGAAGGTAGATTTTATGGTCTGAGTAGAAAAGGTATAGATAGCATAGGGGGAAAAACCTTCATTCATTATAGTAAAAATTAATAAAAAGTATAAAGGACATCATAAATGTAGTTTATTAGGTTTTCAGTGTCTTTTCTAACTATAGTGCCCAACTGGCCAACTGTGTTTTCATTTCTAAAATACACACAGAATCACAGAGATGGAACTTGATGCATAGTCAGCTCTTACCTGAGGCACAAACAACTCCCTTAAAATATGCTTGCTTTTATATTTCTTATGTGAACATTAAACTCATTCAAAATGTTTCTTTTAAAATAAAATTTTAAAAATGTATATGAATCACAGTTAATTGTAAAACTCATTTAAGAGATGCATCTAAATATGCTTCAAAATGGCTTAAACCTGAGGGCCAGATGCTGTACTGGAGAAGAAAAGGCTAATTTAACCAAAACAGAGTCTATCCTTACCATGAGAGTAGATAACACTCTAACTGAGGACCTTGGGATAACCTGAAAGGAGAGTAAAAGGTCAGAAACCAAATGGAGCGACTCCTGGCAATAACCCTAGCCACTATAGGAACAGTAAAACTGTGTTCTCTTGAAACAGACTGTTTATTTGATGAAAACTAGATAGTCTAATCACTTGGTAAAAAACAACCGGGAAGATGGCTAACAAGGAGAGTTCTTATGATTTCAGTGCCCTCAAGGGTTTGATTTGTTATTTGTCTCTAAATATATTACCACAGTTTCATGTATGTTTCTGATCTGTGTATTCCCAAAAGTATGTCCTGATCATACTTGGTCCCTAATCGTCCCATGCATTTTCTGTATATTTACTTTTCATACTGATAGATATATGTTTGTAGACAAGTGCTTCCCAGAAATATAGAAGAAACATCTTATTACCCCTCTCTATGAAGACGTTGTCCTAAAAACAGACTGGTCCAAATGATATGTGTAGTAAATTAATTTGAATTTTCTTATATCTGAAGTAAATTCTAAATAACAGAATAGAGTAAGGATGGAAATATTTTCCATGTGTTTAATGTACCTCTGAAAATACATTGTAAAAGAAGTACAGCTATGTTAGTGTACAAATGTACACATTTGTGGTTGCATTTTCATAACTGAACATGCTCCCAATTATATTACATTTCCTATGTAACCACAATAGCAACAAAAACAACAGCAAAATTGAAAGTGACAAGTATTTATATAGCTTGAAAAACACTAAAAATATGTTATTTAATATACTTCCTTTTATATTGCCCTCTTTTCCTTTTGGATACTTTATCATTTATATGTTCCTTTCCATTTCTGTTTCATTCTCATGTAATACATAGGGAATTTTCTCAATCTTTTTCAATCAACAAATATTATATTATGTGCCAAATATGTACTAGGCTAACTGTTCTCAAACTTTTTGGACTCCAACTAAAAAAATTATTGAGAATCCCAAGTAGCTTTTGTTCACGAGTTATATGTATTGATATTGATAGCAGAGATTAAAACTGCTTTTTAAAAAAAATTAAAAATTTTTAAAATAATTATTCATTTATTGTTAAAACTAATAAAGCTAGTACATATGTAGATTTTTAATAAGAATAACTATATTTTCCAAAACAAAAATATGAAATATATATTTTTCAGACCTCAGTATCTGGTTTGAGAAGACAGCTGGATTCTCATATTTGCTTCTGCATTAAATCTCTTATGGTGGAATTTTTTTTGAAGTACATGAAAAAATATATATTTAGATTTGTAGTTGAAAAAGGGAGCAACATTTTATTAGTCAAATGATGTCTTGGTATTAATATAAAAAAAAAACTGTTTTTTTTTTCAGACTTCACAGACCTGTGGAAAGGTTCAGGTTCACGCACTAGTGAGCTAAGCACTATACTAGGCAATAAAGATGCAAAGAGAAAAGCCAAACGAATACCTGTCCTTAATGAAAGGAGAGACAACATCAGATTCAATGAAATAAAATAAAATCCTAGGCAATATTGAATGAAATTTTGGTACAAATGTTTTTATTGCTTATATGTCACTTATATAGTGCTGATGAGTTAAAAGTAACCCAGTGCCATAATTATAGTAAATGTTCTTTGAATTTGAGAATTTTCAAAATGAGATGATTTGATTGTTTTCTTCTGTAAATTTTAGTTCTTTAATTTCGCAGCAGTTGACTTTCAAAATGGCTAATTATATGGTAATATAATTGCATATGGGAGGACAGAAGTAAACTTCCATAAAAGACTTGGGTTTTCCAAAATGTTTCATATATTCTTCTTAGACTATGAAAATTATAATGAGAATGTCTCATTTACTTTAATCTATGTCCAGACTAGAGCACCACAGTGGTGCAGCAGGTCCAAAAGATAAAAGCTCCAGCTTTCCTCCTCTTATAAGGGAAAAGTTCTATGTCTAATCTGTATTAGAGTTGTTCTTTTGTTTTTTGTGGGTACCAGAATGAAATTATACTTGAGGATCTTTGAGGACATTACTAGATGTGGGCTTGAAAGCATGAGATTGAGATGTTTTCTGTTTTACTTAATGTTAAATAATATGAAGGCTGTAGAAAGTCTTATCTGTGATCCCATAAATCATATTATGGGATCCAAATCATATTGGACCATATGGACACATGACTATGCAATTAAAATAGAAAAAGAAAGAAAAATGTCCTTGCTCCTTTTAGGGTTGTAAAGACATAAAGCAAGTAAAAAATTTATTTAGGTTACTAGTCAAATACATAACAAATCATCCCAGAGAGTTCAAAAGAAATGCCCAGAAGATTACTTTTGATTGTTCAGTGACCCCTTATAGAGGTGTTTATTGCCTTTCACTTTGCAATTCATATATGAATGTTAACTTAGGGGAAGGAGAGAAGAATAACTTAATTATTAATAAAGATATCTACATATATGTATATGTATGTACATATTTCCTGTAGCAAGCACTATCAGTACATTTATATTACCCAGAAGGAAAATGACACTTGCAGTTACAGAATATTAAGAAATGGGTGTATGCTTTACATGTAATAAAAAAAATCAAAGAAATTACATACCAGGTAGCATTAAATGAATCACAAGAGTACCAGTCCCTACATTGATTCTATACTCATAAGTGGTTTAAGAAAATAAAGCGCATGTTTCTTTGATTCATGAGGCATAGTTTATTCTTAAGGAAATGCCAACAAGTGGCAGTATTGGGAGTTTATGGTTAACATTTTGTATATATAATGTGTCTTACATAATGATTAAATATACTCTTTAGAATTTTCTAAGGGAAGTGTCATATCATAAATACATTTTAGAAAAATCAGTTGAAAGATCCCAGATTCCTCAATCTTTGTCATAAAAGTATCCAAGAAAAATGAAAAGGATCTATATGTACAAAATATTTATAGCAGCTTTTTTTATGATGGCAAAGAATTGTAAATTGAGAGATGCCCATCAATTTGGAAATGGTTGAAAAAGTGGCAGGATACATGACTGCAATTTTGTAGAAACTTGTTTGTAGGCAATTGCTATCATTTAAAAGTATATTCTTTTCTAAGTTCAGAATTAACACATAAATTTACAGACATACCAGAAAATTATTCTGGTACTATTTGTCATATATGTTAGCTTAATACTGAACATTTAAGAAAAGATAGAGAGAATTCAATGTTACCAGTACACTTTTTCCCCAAATACTACATGGAAAACATATAAGAATATTATTACCAAAATTGAAAGCCCCAGGTCAAAGAGAAAAAAATTGGAACAAACAAAAAACAATTCAATTATGCTGGAGCTATAATTAGAATTGTACAGGATTTATCAGCAGCTATAATAAAAGCCTACAGGTCCTGAAATAATGTATCTTGTCAATCTAAAAAACTAGGCCTGCAGCCAAAAGCATCCAAATCCAGCAAAACTAAACCTAATATTGAATGGGGAAAAAATTAACATTCAACAAAAATACAGAGTTTCAGAACTTTGTCTCAAAACCTGATCTTGATAGAACATTTAACATATAAGAGCCAACATCAAAGATTAATTTCAAGGGACTTGGCAAGGACAAATTGTTTATAATTTTTACATGGAAATATATGCTTAATGTTTAAGACTAAAAACAGTAATTGGATAGCTAAAAAGAAAGAATAGGGCAGAGCTGAGTATGATCTGACTCTACAAAGCAAAACTGTCTAGGAAGTGATAAAAATAGTAATTCTGCTATATGGATGAAGTGTAGAGAGGAAGAAGATTCATAGAGGCATTCCAGTAGGGAGGTGGGTTGATAGTTCTGAGACCCTATTCACGTTGGGAATGAGTTAAATAGGGAACTAATATATCTATATTTCTATTTATCTAGGTATATTACTATCTATCTTATCTAAGTACATACATACATACATGCAAAGAGACACACAGACACACACACATCATGAAGGGCATAGCAACCTCCAAAATCTATAAAGAAATAAGAGTGGAGGGAATAAGATAAAATGGAGTAAAGAAAAATGTATAGATGTAGATTTATGACAGTGGGAAAAGGTACATAGATTAATGGGAAAGGGATAAAGAAGAAGAGAAAGGGTGGCTTAAGATAAAGTGGAACAAAAAAAAAAGTATTTAGATTGATGGAGTGGGATAAAATCTTTTACATTAATGGGAATGGGATATAGAGGAAGAGAAAAAGTAGGAGAAGATAAGGGAAGGAGCCATGGGTGGGGGGAGGTTAAATAATAGCAAGGCAAGTTAAGGAACAGCATTAAAGAAGAAAAGTTAGCAGGGATAGGAAGTACACTGAAACAAGGATAAGAAGTAGAATTCATTATTTTAAAAAATATAATAAAAAGTAGGGCTAGTAATCATTGATCTCAAACAAATTCAAACTTAAATATTCAATCAAAGAGAAATCTTGATATGTAATTCTTTAACTTATATATCATCAGATCATTTTTGGCTCCAGCTGTAAGACTTTATCATCTCTATCCTCACACATGTTCTTTTAAACTCCTTGAGGGCAAGAATTGTCCCATGCCTTCCTCTGGATAGTAAGTGCTTAGAACTGTGCCTGGTAGCATGATTCTGAATCCCAAAGCCACTATAAATCAGTAGGACCAAGCCACTAGAAAGCTGTGTCATAGACTAGGTGACTTGAAAGTTAATTCCTCAAACCAATCAAGTGTTGGGAACTTTAGAAAAACAAATAGCCTAAGGCACATGACCTATATTTTCCTAAGGATCTCCTGCCCTCAGGGAGCCTTGGCACACAGACTGATCTAGAGATAAAAACAATTTAAGAATTGGGAAGGACCTGTACAGTTAATTAAACTCTTTTATTTTGCACCATTTCCCAAGAATGAACACTACTTTTAGTTCTGTAAGACTGTATGGTCTAGGAAAGCAGGTTGGCAGCAAATGATATTTTTAAATTACTAGATTTACTTACTAGAAATTTACTCATTTTCTACAAACAATGCTATCACAGGTCATGAAACCAATAATAGATCTTGTCTTTCATAAATAGCTATGCTTTGTTAAGTCACCCAGAGCCAAATATAAATTCCCTGTGCATTTTTGTTTTTATTGAGACCTGTGATTTCAGCAGTATCAAAATTGTGCATAAGAAATCCTCCTCCCCTGAGGCATACCAGTATTGTTTCTTCAATTCAAAATCTTAAGGGGTTGCATAGTCACAAAGAAATGAAGTGGCTTCTCCAAGTTCTCAAAGAAGATATAATACTGCACCCAGTGATTCTGGGTAGATCCTTTGCATAGTCTCCCAGTAGTTTAGTTCTCTATGTGGAAACCTTTTCATTCATATAGTCTGGAGATTATAAATAATGAAAGTGATGACATATATTTAAAAAGTTGTTGATAATTTTTTAAAGTCTAGATAATTGTAATATTTTGATATTGTGAATAGAGCATGGGGCCCTGAATCAGGAAGACAAGAGCTAAGATGCCATTTTAGACACTTACTAGCTGTACGACCCTAGGCAAGTCACTTAATTCTGCTTGCCTCAATTTCATTATCTGTAAAACTAATCTATAAAAGGAAATGGCAAACCACTCCAGTATATTTGCAAGAAAACCATAAATGGGGTGATGCAGAGTTGGACATGATGGAAAAATGACTCAACCATATCAACAACAAGGAGAAAGATATTCAACAAGGGCACCTGAAATCAATTTAGCCTTATCTACTTTGTATTTAGATAATGAACAAATAATATCAGTTTTCTGAGCCACATACCCCTGAGTCAACCAAGTTTTCAGTAATGTCTCAATACTTCTATTTATTTATTTGTTTTTATTATTGTTATTTTTGAATATTTTATTTCTTTTTAGATTATTTTGAAATTTTAATTATTTAAAATTATTTATATTTAAATTATTTTGAATATTTTAAGATATTTCTATTATTTTAAAATATTTTAATTTAAAATAATATACACACCCACATTCACTTACTCATATTGTTCCCAATTTATCCCATTCCTGATGTGAGTATGTTTTCAGAACGACCAGTCTCTCCCCCTAATTCCTATGTGTAAGTTCTTCCTCTGCATCTCATTCATATAGCATAATTACTATTATTATCTTTTCCTAGACAGTTTTGGGTTTTTTTTTTGTCAGATCATACTGAACTCTGCCCCAATGTTTCTTTTGAGCTGACCAATTACTGATATCAATCGTAAACATATGGCATACATTTCCATACATAAAATATAAGCAATTTGTCCATGGTGAGTCCCTTGAAATAAATCTTTGATGCTTTTATTTATGAAATTTTCTATAAGCTTGGGTTTGATTGAGATAAGTTCCTGAAAATCTGCAAGTTCATTGAATGTCCATTTTTTTTGGTTAAATATTATACTTAGTTTTGTTGGGTATGATTTTTCTGGTTGTAGGCCAAGTTCTTTAGATTATCAATATATATTATTGCAGGGCATGTGGTCTTTTATTGTTGCTGCCAACAAATCGAATTATAGCTCCAGCATATTTGTTTTGTTGTTGTTTTTTTTCAAAAATTTTTTATTTGATCTGGGAGTTTCAAAAATTTGGCAATAATATTCCTGTGTTTTCCATATAGTATCTCTAGGATGTGGTGATCAGTGTTTGTTTGTTTGTTTGTTTGTTTTTGTTTTCTATTTCTACCTTTTTTCTCATGTTCTATCATTCCAGGACAATTTTCTATGATTATTTCTTGCATTAGTGTGTCAAGATTCTTTGGTCACAGCTTTCAGGTAATTCAATAATTCTTATATTTTCAATTCTTGATCTGTTCTCCAGTTTTATTATTTTTCTTATGTGATGTGCCATATTATATTCTTATTTTTTTCATTTTTAACAAATATTTTGTTTTATAATTTCTTGATAACATATCTGCATTGGCTTCCCCCTGTCTAATGCTAATTTTAAAGAATTATAGTCTTCATGCATGTATATATATATATATAATGAATGCGAATGTATAGCCATAAATATGTATATTCATTCACATTCACATATATATTCACATTAATTTTTTTACATATGAGTCATGTTGGGAGAGAAAAATCAAAACAAAAGGAAAAAATGATAAAAAAAAGAAAAAAGTGACAATAGTATGCATTGCTCCATTTTCAGTCCCCATAATTCTCTCTCTCGATGTGGATGGCTTTTCCATCCAAAGTTTATTGGAATTGCCTTGGATCACTGAATTGCTGAGAAGAACCAAGTCTGTCATAGTTTATCATTACCCAATCTTCTTGTTATTATGCTCAGTGCTTTCCTGGTTCTGGTCATTTCACTCAGTTTCAATTCATGTAAATCTTTTCAGGCTTTTCTAAAATCAGCATTTGCATTATTTTTTAGATCAATAATATTCCATTACTTTCATATGTCATAACTTATTCAGCCATTCCCCAGTTGATGGATACTTGCTACCACAAAAAGAGCTGCTTCAAATGTTTTTTGTACATGTAGGTCCTTTCCCTCTTTTATGATCTCTTTTGGATACAGAACCAGTAGCTGCATTGCTAGATTAAAGAATATGTACAGTTTTATAGACCTTTGGGCATAGTTCCAAATTACTCTCCAGAATAGTTGGATCAATTCACAACTACACCACCAATGCATTTGTGTCCCAGTTTTCCCACATCCCCTCCAACATTTGTCATTCTCTTTTCCTGTCATCTTAGCCAATCTGAGAGGTATGAGGTAGTACCTCACAGTTATTTTAATTTGCATTTCTCTAATCAATATTGATTTGGAGCATTTTTTTAATGGCTATAGATGGTTTTAATTTCTTCATCTGAAAACTGTGTATTCGTATCCTTTTACCATTTATCAGTTGAGAAATAACTTGTATTCTTATAAATTTGACTCAGTTGACTATATATTTTAGAAATAATGGGGCAGCTAGATGGTGCAATGGATAAAGTATCAGCCCTTCAATGTGGAATAACTGAGTTCAAATACAGTCACTTTCTAGCCAGGTGATTCTGGGCAAGTCACTTAACCCCAATTGCCTTGCCAAAAAAAGAAAAAGAAATTGATACCTTTATCAGAAATACTGGTTTTAAAAATTGTTTCCCAGTTTCCTGCTTCCCTTCTAATCTTAGCTGCATTGACTTTGTGCAATTTTTAAAAAAATTTTATATAATAAAAATTATCTATTTTGAATTTCATAATATTCTCTACTTCTTATTTGGCCATACATGAATTTTTGGTCATAAATTATTTTTTTTCTCCAAAGATCTATCCCTTGCTCTTCAAACTTGCTTATGGTATCATCATAAATCATGTACCCATTTTGATCTTATTTTGGTATGAGATATGAAATATAGTTCTCTGCCAAGTTTCTGGCATACTATTTGCTAGTATTCCTAGCAATTTGTTTTTCAATGGTAGATTCTTATCCCAGAAGTTGGAGTGTTTGGGTTTATAAAACACTAAATTACCATAGTCATTGATCTTTGTGTCTTGTATAGAATTATTTTCTTCTTTAAGATTCTGAATCTCCTTTTCTAGTTGATTAGATTTTTTTTTCATCTTGTTTTTCTTGAATGATTCTTATTTTTTTTTTTTAGTTTTTCCTCAATTTCTCTCATTTGAGTTTTAAAATTTTTTCTGAGTTCTTCTGTAAATTCTGGTAGGTAGCCATTTAGTTACTTTTTGGAGTAGAAAAGGCTTTTTTTTTTTTTTTTACTTCACTGTCCTCCTCTGAAGATGAATTCCATTCTTCCCTATTCCCACAGTAGATTTCTGTGGTTGAATTCTTATTTCTTTGCCTATGCTTTTTTTTTCTTTTTCTTTGTTTCTTTGTTTGTTTTGTTTGGGTTTTAGAAACCCAACTATTAAAAATGAGAACTATTACTGGGAGGTAGGGACCGGGGATGGTTCTTGTGACTACATTTCACCTCTCCCTTCTTACCTGGAACCCCAAACCAAGAACTGCTTCTGTACTCAATGCAGAACTTCTTACTCAGGCAGTATCTCAGCAGTGCAGTTGGGCCTACTCTTCCTAATCAGCATAGGTTCCTTCAGTGCCTCTGATTCCATAACTGTCTGGGAGGTAAAAGTATCTGTGGTTTGGGCTGAGGCTCCCTCCCAACCTACTAACTCTAAGGCTTGGCTGGTATTTCTGTGGAGTTACCCTCAAAGTGTTTATACCTCACATTGTTAAACTTGGGTCCTAGGCCTTTTTGGGGTCTTCTCAGGGTGTCCCAAAAGAATCACTGTTCTGCCCCATCTTCTTTGATTTTCACTAATCTATATTAATGCTGAAGCACAAATTTGTTCTGTTTTTGGGAAAATTTTGGAGAATATGAAATTTTCTGACCTACTCTGCCATCTTCCCAGAATCCCTACCTAATTTAAATACTTTTAAATAAAAAATTAGCCTACTCTACATGACATGGAGAGAAATGTTAATATATTTCTTCTATCACATTAGGTCTTCCTACCTCCAAGCATTCTCTCTGTATACTGCATACCAATATTTATCCAAGTGATACAAATAAAACACTAAGTGAAAATTTCTTGTGTCGAACTGAATTAATTAAAATACAATTGTAATTACCTCCTAAGGGTACTGTAGAATCCTTTTAGGATACTTTTTGTTATTATTGCATAGAACTGTATTTGTCAGATCTCTGTAATATATAATGGAAAGAGCATTAAGGCCAGAATCAGGAAAAACCTACATCCAAATCTTTGTTCTAGTGCTTACTAAGTATTTGACTCTATTAAAATTAGCTAACTTCTCTGTATCTCAGATTTATCATGTGGAAAATGAAGCAAATTGTGCTTATAATATATTTCTCATTGGATTTTTAAAAGAAATGCCCCTGGCATTTTCCTTTATGTACCCAAAGTCTATTACAGTGCTTTGACAGAGTGATCGTTTTAGTACACATTTGTTGAATTCATTTATAAATCTTAAAACACTATATTGTAGGATGTAAGTTGCTATTATTATGTTACATAACATTTTTATTTGAATTTCTTTCAGAGAATAAAATCTTAAACTTTAAAGGGACCTTCTGATTTAGCTAAAATAACAAATGAACATTTAATGTAAATATTATTATTAATATTATCTGATACTCATATAGTGCTTTGAAATTTTCACAGAGCCTTACAAATATTATTTCATGTGATATTCACTACAAACCTATATATTGCTTTCTGTAAACTGACAGAAACAAAGATTAAGTGACTTTCCTAGGATCCCAGAAATATAAAGTGCCTGAGATTTAAACTCAGATCTTTCTGTCTGATCACCATTCTAGTCCTCTTTCCACTATACTACATCGATGTTTTTATGTTATCATTATAATAGTTATAATAATAAAATATGTTAAACTATTAACTTATGATTCTATCTGATCTTCTTTTCAACTGTGATCATAAAATTTATTCTATACCTATCTTCTGGCCTAGAAACTTCATTCTCACCTGGGTTTTCCACACACAGAGTGAATCATGAGATGCAATGGTTTTTCCCAGTATAGAAAATCATAAATTTAACATATTAATTTTATGGGAATAAACTGGGTGATAAATTTAAAATTGAGAGGCTTTTGATAGCCTTCTCTGTGTCAGGTAGAGACAAGTTCAATTTTCCATTGAGCTAGCTTTAATTGAATTGCATTACTATATATTCTATTATTTAAATTAAAAGTTCCTCAAACTTTCAAAGAAATTTAAACCTTATATATCTGAAATTGTTGTAATTCTGAGAGAAATTTCCTCTAGGCTTTCAACATATTTAATGTTTGTCATTGATTTGGTGTCAGAAATCAGATCTCTTCCATGCAATCATTTTAAAATATGAAGTGATTGTTAAAAGATGAATGATTTCTTTTCTTTTCTTTCTTTTTTTTTTTTTTACTGAATAGGCAATCTCATTATATTTGATTCAATATTATTTTGCTTCATTTACCACAGATTTATAGAGCTAAAGAGTATTAGTCCTGTAAAACCTCTTAGGCATAATCTATAGTAACCAACTCATTTATATTTACAGCTGAGAAAACAGACTCACAGAACCAAAATAATTTCAATTTTGATCTTTGTCATCATTAATTTTAATAGACAATTTGCTAGACTTTATCATAAACTAAAACAATCCAAGTTAATATAAGGTGGAAACTTATTTGCTTGAGCATTATTTTTGAAATAAATATTAAAATTCCTTTCAGTAGTGACTTAAAGATAACTGAATTTTTCCCCTTACTTTTTAAGATAGCTTCTATTGCTTTGTATGATCTTAGAAGTCAAATGAATATTTATAATTCACTTTAAATAAAATAAGTTATTAAGTGATTGAGGAAAATTTTCAATTATTCATTTTTAGAGAATCTATAGTGAGTTCCTTTAAAAAATGATGGCGCAATAGAGGAGGAATAATTATATAATGAATAGAATGTTGTTCTTTAATTCAGGAATATCTGGATTCAAATCCTGGTTGAGATACTTATTAACTACATGATCTTGAGCCAGTTATTTAACCTCTCTTTTCCTCACCTTCCTCATCGGTAAACATGAGGGAATTGATATTGACTTCTAAGGTATCTTCCAGCTTTAAATAAATCTATGATCTTAAGAACATATGGCAGTTGATTTCTTTAGACAGAAGTTAATAGAAAACAAGTAATTCACTTTGGACAGAGAAAAAAAATTTCTTGTACTTCAAAATTAGTTTCTTGTAATAATTTTTATTCTTTTCTGCTCTTTCCTTATATTTTGTTTACTGTTAAATTCCCAAACATACAATAATAGTGTTCTTCATTCCTCAGGAATATAAAAGGGAAAAAAAACCCCTCATAAATGCTATCTCTGAAAAGTTTGGGTCTAGGTTATTAACCAGCTATTAGAGTAAGGGTTAAAGTACATATTGTGATTATTTATTCAAGAGAGTCATAAATCAAATGAGCTCATTGTTTATTTTTCAGGAGGGATGGAAATATTAATAATATCTTCCCCTCAGGGTATTTTTGGACAAGATTTTTATTCTAAGCACTGGAAATTGCCAGTAAAACAAATGACAAATTGAATTGTCTCACTACGTCTGTAATGCTTCAGTGTTCTGACAACTTTTAAGGAATTCCAGTGTCACTAGCAAAAGGAAGGGCTAGAATTATAATGATAGTCCATGAAGCTGATTTATTAATGTGTAACTTGTTATTTCATTTAAGTTGGCATCATGCACAATGACACATCTAACACCTGATATGTAGTGACTCATCCCTAGTGGAAATAGCTTACAGCAATCTCCCTAAACTTTGGGGGTTCCCCTCAAAGTTTAAGGTGGAAAAGCTCCTTTATAAAAAGTCACCACTTAAAACTTGCAAATCTTTTTCTTATGAGCATATGCATCTGTTAACATTTATGAGTTAGATGCCCTGCTTTCTATCAAACCAGTAACGCCCACTGAAAGTCCCCTACATGTAACAGTGAAACCCAGATTGTAGTCTACCTTGACTGCTAGTAATGCCTTGTAAATTTAAACCATATTGCTTTGGCCAAAATTCCAGCTGTTAAAATACAGATAATAAAAAGACAGCATAAATAGTGCCCAATGTTCTCCATGTAGTTAAACCACACCCTCACCTATTACATGAACCATAAAAGACGATTGCTTTGGGGTCACTGACAATGTCATAATGGTTCACTTTTTTTGATTTGCTTGATTAATCATTTCATGAGAACATTCAATACATTAGGCATATTGTTTAAAATTTTGAGGGAATCTTCAGCTTAATGCACATTTGTTATTGAATTTCTAATTAGCTAAACATTAAAGACATTTTGAATTTGAACAAAGACAAGAGAGTATTATTAGGCTAATTTCTTTCAGGTAACACTTAAACAATACTGTGTAGTTCATAAAAATGTCTTTCATGTTTTTCTCCTATGATAGAAATAACCACTCTCCCTTTTGATTTTTTTTTTCACAAATTTCATTCTATTGTGTTGCATACTTATTTGTCCCTCCTTACATTGGATTATAGACTCTTTAAAGTCAAGAGACAATTTAATTGACTCAGAGTGGGATGGAAACCTTTAAAGACAATTAGTTGAACCTCTGTTATGTAGATTACTAAACTGAAGTCCAGGTTCTGTGAGTCTAAAACCAAGATTTTATATTATGTCCTTATTTATATTTTTATCTTACGTATCATCCTCACCTCTTCACTCTTTCTCATCTCCATATCCAATCAGTTGTCAAATCCTCTCATTTTATCTTAATAATAAATGTCTATTTCTCTCTCCCTTCTTTATTTTTTTTATACTGACTATGGTAACCATTCTTAGGCATTGCCCCAATTCTATTTTTAAATCATGGGCCATATAGAAATAGGTATGGGGTCTGATTTGATCTATGGGTCATAATTGCTGACTTCTGGTTCTTATGTAGTTTCATAGAATACCCTTTATATTGATGTACATCTATGATATGTGTAGTATAGAGATGCTGAAAATAGATAAGGAGTTGTGCCTCAATGTGTGAAACAAAGAAAGGCAAAGGGCAAAAGTACTTTTGGTAAAATGTACTTTACAAACAACAAAGAAAAAACACTTTAACACCAATATTGCAAT
Organism: Myrmecobius fasciatus; assembly: GCA_023553655.1. Classification (NCBI taxonomy): domain Eukaryota; kingdom Metazoa; phylum Chordata; class Mammalia; order Dasyuromorphia; family Myrmecobiidae; genus Myrmecobius; species Myrmecobius fasciatus. Next base: position 89,639 of record JAJPUD010007592.1, on the reverse strand, counting down.
GGTGATGACTCTCATATTTATGGGTCATATAATACATCTCAACAACCAAAATATATTTGATCTAAAGGAAATTGAAAAGAAAAATGATGACTAAAACTGGCCACAACATATTGCCAGTGATAATTTTCATGCAGGAAATGACATAAAATCAATCCAAGAAATTTATGAAAAGTAAGTGACATAGCCATATGAGCAAAGCAAAAAGTGGCGTAATGGTAGCTCCTGGTCTATACTACTGAGATATAAAAAATGAAAGGAAGACTTTCCTTACATTGAATGAATCTCCTTTACAGGATTTATTGCACAAGTACAAGAATAATACATGAAAATAAAGGCATGGATACATTTCCATATGTACAAGTAGAGGTAATTCCTACTATGATAAACTCATAGATCTACTACAGCGTAAAATATCAATGTATTTATATGAGAGTATTTCATGTCATTTTAATTGCTTTGTGTTCTCCCATATATTTGAAATTTCAAATAAAATCATGTTTATGTAAAACACGATGACCCACTTATTCTGTCTACTTCTCAGTTGAACCTTTTGTATTACAACCATGACAAGTCTTAGAAGTATTGTTTTTTCTTCAAGAAAAACATGATCTATTTGAGTAATTGGGCAAAAAAAAATCCATGCCTTTTAAATGTTTAACAATATTTCCAAGATCAAATTAGCAGAACCCATCCCATATCCACACCTGTGTTCTCTTGAGTTTTTGTGAAATTGCAGAGAAAAATTTTATCTTAATACCCACTCTGTGGTTGACTTTTTTTTTTGGAAATTTTCATGAAATGTTGAATAAATAAGTTATCTTGTGGGCTAGGCTTAATGTTTGTACAATAAATTGAGGCCTCCTATTGATTTGATTTTTCAACATTGATTCAACAGTTGTCCTTAGAATAATCATTTGATCATCAGCAAATTAGACTAGTTGCAAAATAATTAAAGTGAAAGTTACCTTTAATTGTCATGTTCAAGCTTTTAAGTCACTCTTTTGAGAACAGACAATACTTTATTAAATTGAAATATTGAATATTGTCTAATTGAGATCATCTAAATTGTTAAGATGACCCATTACACTTGCAGACTTTTTCATTTTAATAAGCAATGAGCTGGAATTCATTATTCCTATCTTTTATAATATGTCTATATTCTAAGGAAATGAACGTAGAAAATTAAGACAGTAGCACATAGAAATCTTTGAATTCTAAATAGTGACTTGGAACATCACAAACCAAGGCTCAGCACCTAAAACAATTCCTTGCACACAATAACTCATGTTTCTTAAAATTGTTGAGCTGCCAGTACTGACTGTATGATCATGGGCAAGTCATTTAATTTTTATTTTTCTTGTTGTTGAAGTGCCCCTTCAGTAATGCTGTATACTTACAAGTTGCAAAACTGTTACTAATTAATATTGGTAGAGAGAATTTCTACTCCTACTGAATAATTTTTAAAAGGGAAAACAAATTGCTTGTAACAAGTATATATAGTAAAGCAAAATATACTCCTACCTTGATCATGTTCAAAACTCCATGTCTTATTCTGAAACCCTGAGTTCATCACTTTTTTTCTGAGAAAGTGGGATATTTCACCATTGAAATTGTGGTTTGTCATTATATCCATCAGACTTTTTAAGAGTTTTAGAGTGCTTTTTTTTGCAATTCTTTTTTTAATTGTATAAATTTTTCCTGTTCTGATCATTTCACTGTATTAGTTCATATAAGATTTCCTTTGTTTCACTGATTTTACTCTTTTCATAATTTCTTATATCACAGTAATTTTCCTGTAATTCATATATCATAATTTGTTCAGCTATTTCTCAATTGATTGACATCACCCCTTAGTTTTAATAGTATTCATTTTCAAAACTGGTTTTCTAAATTATTTATTTAATCTATAATGTGGTTGACACACTTAATGAGAATTCCTTGAAAAAATAACTATTAAAGAAGACCTTTGAATGGTATGAACAGGAGGGACATTTCTGTGGTTACATGCATCAAGTAGTAACTTACATGGTGAAACATTTTCATGGATGTCTTCATTTTTAATCGTATATTTGCACCGAAGCCAGACATTAATACTAAAATATTTGCTAGCAAGATTCCATTTCAAGGTAAATCATTAATATTATTTTTAGACAGTAATGAGTCTCTTATGTATTCTCTGTGGTCTTTTCAACTCATTTTTTTTTCTTATTCAAAATAATGAAAACCTAGTCACTTATTTCTACAAAATACTAAAAATGTTTGATGTTTATGCAACTAACCCATGACTGTAAAGTAAAAAATATTTGAATTTGATAGAGTACCCTCTTGGGTTAGAATTTATGCTTGCCACTCAGCTTCAAGAGAATGCCTGAGATTCAAACTTCCTTTTCTAAAATTATTCAGTATAATTTAAAAACAAAAGTTCTATACTTGGTTTACTGAAGCTTATTCTCAGTATCTTTAGTTCAGCAAAGTTTTGTCCAGAAGTTTTTAACCTGGAGTCTGGGAATCCTTCATATGCCCCTAGAGAGATTTCACTGGGTCAATCAAATTAAATAGGAAAAAAAATTGTGTCTTCTTTCCCACTAATCTCTAATTAAAATTTAGCATTTATTTTCATTTATTTTATGCATCTAAATACATTCTGAAAGGAGGCACATAGGCTTCAACACACTGCCCAGTAGTCCATGACACCCTTTTTTGGATGATAGGTACTAACATATTTCAGAAGGACTTAATGTCTTCTGACATTCTAAACCAACATCAAGAATTTTTTTTTCTATTTGGTGAATGAACAAAGGTACTTGGGTTCTTAGTTCTATATAATTAGTTGCCTAGTTTTTTGAGTTGTGGTATGTCTTAACATGTGGCAAAGCATGTATGGGCCACTAAAAGACTTGGGCTTATTTACAAATCCCTATGTACACCTAATCATTTTATACTCTTCAACTGTAATCTCTTCATTAGAAACTAAACACTGTGTGATAAGAAAGTGATTTCTTGTTTGAGCTAAGGAGTGATGATTTTTTGGAGAAAGTAAATCATCATTAATTTTTATTTAATTGAATGTAATGGATTTTGTGGTTTTCTTTCCAGGATCATCTATTTCAATTGGAATTACACAGATTTGAGAGAGGAAGAGGCAGATGTCCTTTTGATCCCAATTCCTCCTTCACTTCTACTTTAATTGGTAATTATCTTTGTCCAAATCTGCAGGATGCTTTCATCTTTTCTTTGGAAACTACTATTGCCAATTCCCTAAAATGCTGTCAGTTTTTCTTTATAACTTTTACCCTGTTAGACTTACATCCAAAAATATCTCTGAAATTCACATTCAATTTCAGCCAGTGCTAATGTAAACAAGATCAAATGTCACATTGCTTGTGTCATTCTGAAAACTTAATTATCTGTCACTTAATAGATGATACAATAGTAATTTCTTAACTACAAAAATACATTTTTTTTACTTTATTAGTAAATCCAGTTTTCTTGTGGAAAAGAAACCCTTTTTATTTTGAATACTTACTAAAATATTTGCTGAAAATAATTGACTGTTCATTTTTGTTATATCCTGTTCCTTGTGTTTATAGTGCTTTCTGATGGATCATTCAAAATGTTAATTTTCTTTATGCATATATATGTGTGTGTGTATACACATATATATTATATATAAAGTTTCTTACTTTATTGTTTGATTTACACATATACTATGAAAGGTTTAATGTAGTCACTATAGTTTCTGTTGTTTTCCTCTGACCTGTGATTTCCTAAATGTAGGTATCTCTTGGCAAGAAAATTCTCTCTCCCAAAGCAGATCAATATTTGTTGTGTACCTGATAATCTTAGAGAATTGTCTAGGGACAATGAGAGGTAAAATGACATAAGTTTCATCCTCAATATATATTGGAAATTGGAATAGACCCTAGGCCTTCCTGATTTCAAGGAAAATTTAGTATCAACTATACCTTTCTATATTTCAGTTCTATTTTAATATTATCTCCCTAGTTAGGGAAAATCTAAGAGCATACTTGGAATAACTAAGTCACAGAATCACTGATTTATTAAGGACCTCAAAGATCATCTAATCTAAATAGTATCTGAGTTATAATCCTTTACACAGTTCTCAGAAACAATTCTACCCTTGAGTTTCTTTCTTCAAACACATTAAAGCAAACAATTATTTTTTCCCTCTAAGTATTATTTGGGTCACATTTGTGTGTGATGATAAGGAGATATGGATGAATTCTCAATGAAAATTGAAGGTAGCAGCAGTTTACCCCCAACTTATCAGAAGTATTAATGTTAGTCTAATTTTTTTCCCATAGTCTTGTGAAAGTGGTTCTGAGTAAATATGAGTATATTATTGAATTGGCAGGATTCAGAATTATTGTATATGAAATATGTGAATATGATTATGAAAAAGGGAAGAATATAAAACCAAGATGATTTAACAATATAACTAGAATTATGTAAAATCTCACGTTTTTCTAATTAATTTTTTTTACCTTATGGATGGAATTTCATAAATAAAAGATTTAAATAGTAATAGTAGCTTATACGGCAGGTATACACATAGAACCATTGTAATACCATTAAACTTGAAATCAGAATGAAAATGGTTTTAAATTTTGCTTTTATACTAATAAGCATTATGATGTTAGGTAAAACATTCTACTTTTCTGAAATTTAGCTTCCTTAGCTGTAAAATGCATAATGATAATTATACCATTTACCTCAGGGTTATAAACAAAAGGTACTATAAATCTTTAAGTATTATAAAAATATGAGTTATCAGATGTAAGCTGTGGAAAGGGTTTTTCAGTTGAGGGAAGAGTTAAGAGGCTTAAAATACATTGTAAAAAGACTATCAAGTATAAATTAGAGGCAGTAACCCCATTGAACTCTTTAATATTTCCTTCCAAACAACTTTAAAATAATTCCTCAAATCAAATTTTGGAGTGACAGAACCAACAAAAGGTGAGGGTAAGACATTTTTATGGCTTAAAAAAACTTAAAGGCTCCATAGTAAAGGTCTTTGACACCTGGGTGGAAGCCTACATGGAAGCATTCAGGAATAGCAACAGTCCTGGGAGGTGGTAGCTACAGCAACAGTATCAAGAGGAACAGCTTTGAGAGATGTTAGCTTTGAAATGATAAGGAGGTCAGACAACTTGTCAGAAAGAGAATCCAGTCAACCCTTTGCTGATACTGGATATAGCTGATATTGACTGGCAACTCAATTTTCCATATGCAGTTCTATATCAAACAGGAAAATTTGTGGTCAATACCAGGGGGAGAGACTGTGGTCCCAGTTGGAGGACGAAGAGGAGCAGCAATTCTTGTGGCTGTAGGAAAGCAGAAGCTCTTCTTGGGAATGATCAGAGAGCCCAAATCAGAAGAATAGTGGCCTTGACTCTCACTGGATCTCACCACTTTGGAACTACCAAAACTTGCAGATTCCCAGAAGGAGATATAAAAACATCAGCATAAAAACACCTGCAAAAATAGATCAAGGGGAGATCATTTAAAAAGTATTGTACTCTGAAAGTTATTTTAAAAAAATTAGTCTTTAATATGTTAAGAGATTTTCAAGGAAAACTTCCCTGATATCTTAAATCCAGAGGGTAAACTAGAAATCAAAAAAATCCACTGATTATGTCCTGAGAGAAAGAGACCCTCCAAAGAAAGCTACCAGGAATAATAGAGCCAAATTTTAGAAATCCTAGGTCAAGGAGAAAGTGCTACAAGCAGTTCCAAAGAAAGAATTCAAATATAGGGTAACCACAGGCAGGAGAAGACAATTTTTATCAGCTTCCATTGTAAAGGAGAAGAGGGATGGGGATATAATATCCTTTTCAAATGTCACAAAATGTATAATGTGTATATATTATACATCCATATAACATATAAGTATATATCTTTATATCTATATTTACTTTTTCTTTTTCAATGAATTTGGCTTCTTTATAGCACTAATATTCTAAGACTGACTATAGGCTCTTCAGTTTTTCTAATCACAAAAATTTAAAGGCTTTAATATATGTTTAATTGGATAAATAGTCATTCTGATTTAATTATTAGCAGTTTAAATGTAAGTATTAGTAAGTAACCATTTAAATAATATAAACAGAAGAATAAGAATTCAAAATAAAACTATCAGAAGAAAGGTGTAAATTATATTATGCTCCAGGCTATAAAACCATAGCAAGTTAATCTAGAAGATAGGAAACTTTTTTAACAAGACAAAAATTTCTTCTTTTTTCTTAAACTACTTTATCAATTACCACATAGCATCCTTGTAGCATAGAATTTAAAAACTGAGCATTGAAATAGGGGGAATGTTACAAGAAGGCACAATTTCAAATGAGTTTCCATTGTACTTCCAAATAGAATTACATTACATTAAAATGTAAAGTGCTTCCTGTCTGAGTGGTTTTTCTTCTTATTTAGAATAAAAATCAAGTTGTAAGAGCTTTCCAAGACAAACACCAAAGTTTTAGAATAATCTCTCCAAAGAAAAGAAATAAAAATATAATTCTTCACATTTATCCATTCCCTTTCATCCCCAAAGTACTTTCAAGAGATCATTCACTCACTGTTGAAATGCTGCAGTGGCTGGAGTGGAAACATGGTAATAACCAGTGTAAGCCAGCAGCACTTTGAAACAGAGGATGTGAAGAATAATGCACCCAATTGAAAAAACAGCAGGAATGTGGGCAGGAAAAATGTAGCTACCTGAGTTGGAATTTGGCAAGCACAGTGAAACTAACCCCAGCAGTGAAAGAATGCCCTATATTATGTTTTATGACCATTCATTCCCAACTGATGTATAAAAGTAGAACTGGAATGGAATGATGGTGATGATATTTTATATGCATTTAATCATATAGCTTATTACATGTTTTTCTATCACTATCTCATTAGATCATCTCAACAACTTTTGAGATAATAAGGGCAGGTAATATAATCTCCATCTTCCAAATGAAGAAACAACCATTTCCTATACTTAATTAATAGAGAAGAAAATGCCAACATCATCTCTTTGACTTTTTACTTCTTAATAAAAAGGCTGGTTATATAGAGTTTAAATTTTAGATGTGTCTAGTCTAGGTCTTAAGGCAACTGTTTTCAAATAGTTGAAGGGCTGCCATGAGGAAGATAGATTAAACTTGGTGTACTCAGTACTAAATGGAAGTTGCAGAGAGGAAAATTTAATGTTCAAAGTTTAATGAAAAGAGCTACTTCCTAGGTAGGGCTATCCCAAAAGGTAGTGACTGTCTGAAGAAAAACTAGGTTACCCCTCACTGTTTTCTAAGCACAGGATTAGTAGAGCAATTGTAGGGGATAAATGAAGATTACTGTTTTATTATGGGTTAGAACATATAACTATTTTAGATTCCTTATGACTCTGAGAGACTGATTTTAGGCTTGTGTTTTACAGAGTATCTCAAAAGTCTTGATGTAATTTTAAGCCTTTAGAAGTATAAATGCTACAAATTTAAAAAAAATGTGAAAACTCATTTAAATTTTTATTTTTTTTATTTTTTGGAATTTTTGAAAAAGTATTTTTTAAAATTGTCTTTTTTTAAACCTAGGATTACAATTGCCATCTTTTCATTCACTGAGCAACAGCTGATGACATATTTACAAAATTCAAAAACTGACTAGAACCATGTATAGCAGAAGGCAGTGGTTATGTGGAATTTTAAACAAACCTTATCATGTTACATTGTATACAATTAACTTTTCAAAAATTGTCTATAATCTTGAATTTTTACTCCTAAAGTTATTAAAACCTAAAATTACACAAAGACTTTTGGAACAATCTATATTGATTGAAGATTGAGTTCCATGATATAAATTCCATAATAACTATCACAATAGTCAATTATAATAAGAATTAAAATTAAAAGTAAAACTAATATCATACTTTTAATTTAATAAAATTATGATGTAATTTCTCATTTTAATGTGCTTATAAAATTAATTTCAATTGTTTCTTTAAAATATGAAGTGAAAGTGGGGCAAAGACTGAATAAAACATAGACTTGGTACTAAATGAAAATCAAGTACTATGGCTGTATACTTTAATATTTTTTTGCTATTTCATATCTATGATTTCATCAGGCACCAGCCAATACAGATTCCAGTGTCTCCATGCCAGTGGAGGCCAGTTGTGGCCAAAAATTTCTTTGCTTAGTCGACAGACTTTTGGTAAGGAATCTCTCCAAGTTCAGCTTCACTACTCTTTAAATGACAGATACACATAGTTGGCCTCAAGGTCCATACTTAAGCTTTTATAATCTGTAGGACCTGCCAAATTTTACACTTTCTAGCATATTCTTTTAAAACAAAAATATCACTTCTGCACCACAATAAAACAGTATCAATAGTGCTTTTACGAAGACAACAAAAGCATATTCATTGGAAGTGTAAGATGTTATCTTTTATTTTTCTTAAAATTTAGTAATAACAACTTGAATTATAGATGCATATATCACATATATTTTGAAAATAATATGAGCTCTTTTGAGTCTGGAAGGCTGTGTGGCATAACACATGGAGAAATGGATTCCCAGCCCTTGTTTTAAATTAAATATTAACTTTGGTTAAACCTATAGCAAAATAGTATTATTCTTTCTGGCTTCCCCTACAGTAGATCTGCCATCTATCCTTGAAAAGCAGCGAATATAATCTAGTATCTCTTCAATCAGCTGATTACATTTTGGGATAACTCTAATTAGGAAGTTTTTTCTTTAATGAAAGATTTCTTAAATATAATGGGTCTGTCACCCTATCCAAATGGCTTTAACCTCTTAAAAATTTTGGCAACTCTAAAATTCATAGTAGAGAAGGAACTGACCTTCTGTGAGAGAGAGAATTTTTTCCTATTACAGTGAAATCACAGTCCCTATCCATACTTTATCTTTTTACCTTACACAAAAAATCTTATTATTTTAGAGTTGTAATTAGTAGAATCCCTTTTACTTTCTTTTATAAAAGGAAGCTGTATATAATGAGCATAATTTTTTTTGTTTCTGAACAACTTTTATCCTTCTAACAGGTCATACTCTCCAAATTTATATATCTATCTTTATCCCCTGCCCCAATCCCTGCACCCATATTTCAAAAAGTATCCTTGACATCGGACAACAGAATTGCATAGTAGAATGATAGAAATGAAGGCAGGAGGACTTGGGTTCAAGCCCTATCTGCTATCTGAGTGTCCATAGGCAAAGCACTTACACTCTATGAAACTGTTTTCTTGTCTGAAAAATAGAGCTAAAAATACCTGTAGGGTGGGGCAGCTAGGTGGCGTAGTGGTTAGAGCACCAGCCCTGAAGTCAGGAGGACCTGAGTTCAAATCTGGTCTCAGACACTTAACATTCCCTAGCTGTGTGACCCTGGGCAAGTCACTTACCCCAATTGCCTCAGCAAAAAGCAAAAATAAAAAAAAAAAAATACCTGTAGGTCCTAATTCATAATTTTGAGATTGAATTGTGATAATTTATATAAAGTGTTTTTCTAGGTTTAAAGAGCTACTAAGTGGTCCTGTAGCATCATTAGTTTTATTATGATCAATATCTGCACATCTTCTCTGTAGTTTAACTTTCCTCTTGGGCTATATTCTGTATGATCAAAAACCAGTTATGAGAAAATACTAATAGTAAATTGTAGATAATAACAATCAGCAACTACCTACTTTTTCATCTTTGTGAAGTCTTTTGTACTCACACATAAACATGCAAATTTACATGTGTTGAGAGATTGATTTAGTTGGTGCTCTACCAATATCACTCTGCAATTTAAACCATATGGGAAAGTTTGAATGAACTAAAGATATAGATGATATCAGGGTCAGTGTACAATGTAACTGTTCAGAACAATATAAACTCAGAAGGCTCCACCATAAGTCAGGCACAAATAGTCCATATCAACATTTGGAATGGAAATGTCTCTAAATGTGGATATCATTTCATTTGAGTTGCTTCAATTCTGCCTTGCTCAAAGAGCATAGCGTGTTCTTTGATCCAGGAAGACCATTCTGGGTAGTTCTGTGACAGTGTCTTTCATGTCTCACACTTGATTCTAGAGTTTTTCATGGAGACTTTGAGAACATTTCTTATACCATATCTTTTGATCTCCATGTGAGCATATGCCTTGAGTTCTCCATGAAATAGGCTTTTAGGCAAATGTATGTTTAGAATTTGAACAACATATCCACCTCATTAGAATTGTGCTCTCTGCAGTAGGATTTATCATGCTTAGCAGATCAGTTTGAGATCTGTGTCTGGTATCTTATCAGGTACTTACCAAGTGATATTCATAATCTTCCTAATGCAATTTAAATGGAAGCAATTCAATTTCCTGTCATGGTGTGAGCATACTGTCCAGGTTTCACAGGCATACAACAATGAAGTCAACATAGTGGCTAGGCAGCCTAATACTACTCTTCTTTCCCATATTTTCCTTCAGAGTCTCCCAAACACAGTTAGCTTTGGCAGTGCATGTATAAACCTGATCATCTATATGTACAAATAATGGAAAATATAATGCCATGATAAGTGAACTTATCCATGGCAGTCAGAATTTCTCCATTTGTTGTAATCAATGGTTCCATATATAAATGTGCAGTGCTGGCTGGTGGAGAACCTCTGGATTTTCTGGTATTAATTTTTCAGTCAAAATTAGTTCATACAACAGAAAATTGATCCATATTCAGCTGCATCTCAGCCTCAGGGGCTGAGTGCCCATTGGATGTGTAGTCCATCAAAATAAGCCATGGGCATATATTCATGTATGTAGATGCAGCCATTAAAGTGGTTATTCTGGGAATAAATTAGAAACTGAATGACCATCTCAGTAGGAGGAGAAGAGAAAGCCATATGACATTTAAGTGTACTGAACTCTGAATGTTCCCAAACATCAATAGCACAAAGACTTATCCTTTTAAAATAATCATTCTATTGGGGATAGCATATGACTGTGACTCATGGAGTGTCATGATTTTCAAAGAATTATAAGTGATCAGAAATATAAAAAGAGAGATGCATGATGATTTTAGGGAGCTTGCACATACAATAAATTATGAGTCCTATGGGAAGAATCACATAAAAGAATTCTTTGAGGAAATGTATAAGTAAGATGGCCTACTTCAGGTAGCAGAAATAAGGGCTAACCCACAACAAACTACACTTCATACTTAAGCTAAAACATCTACACAAAGGCTTATAACATGTTGTATAATTCCACTATGAAGAATTTGTGGTAGGTAATATATAAGAATTTCACAGGATGAAATGACCTGGGTAAATTGTCATATGAGGTAATGAATGCAATGAAGTAAATTTTCAACTCTATGCTATAAGGCCTGCCACGAAGCTAAATAAGCGTAAGTATATTTTGCTAATAACCTTATTGTTTTTCTGAGTCATAGTTTAAGAAAAAAAAGTGTTTGGATTGTATTGGATTTTATAATTTAAAGAAATTTTGTTTTATCTCCTTTAGAAGATGAGAAAGACCTTAGAAGGTCTGAAAGTATTTTGTAAACTTTAAAGTGTTAATATTTTGTAAACTTTGAAGTGTTAACATGGCTGCTAGTAAGAAAAACCATTTCTGCTCTGTCAACTAAGAATGTTTGTTTTTCCTTTTCCTATTACTTTTATTATTCTCTTGCCCAGATAAGATTTTGACTTATATTGGGAAAGAGTCGCAAAAAGGAAATATTCTTTTAGACATTTGCTTACAGGGACCCCATTTCTGTTTGATTTAGTTCCAGTTGTAATTTAACTGTTACCATTCTCCAGTAATGCCAGTAGTGTGCCAATGTGCATTATGTCATTCCTTTGGGGGAAGTGAAAATGTTCTCACATGTATTTTGACATTTTGTACATAAATTGCCAACTCTTTTTTTGATGTTACATTTTTTTTTGTTTTTTTTTTTCCCTGTGATTTTCTCCAGTCTTGGCTTAAAAAAAAATCTTCATTTTTAGATAAGGTTTTATAGCATTGACTGCAATTATAAAGGAGGTAAATTCATAGATTTTAAAACTGAAGAGGACTTTATGGACAGGTAATATCTCTTCACCAAAATCAAGAAAGGTTCAGAAGTCAAACAAGGAATAAACCACAAGATTTAAATCCAGATAATCTGATTCTTAAGTCATTAAACGTTTGACTGATCTTTATATTCAGATAACTGACCACAGGAGTTCTTTCTTTGACACACAGTATCACAGATTAGGAGTGCTTAGAGAAATATGTTTAGAATTAAGGGAGTTAATCAATAATTTAAAAATCATTATTTCTGCATTCACTGGTATAGGGAACTCCAATATGTGGAGATTCTCTCTCCCAATGCAAGTACAGTCAGATATTCAGAGGGTCATCTAGACCCAGCTTCTTAAATTGTGGCTCAAGATCCCATTTAAATTCTTGTAACTGAATATGGATTATTATTAGCAACAAATGTTTGATTTTTACTTTTTTTATAAACCCATATATACAGGGTTTATGTAATCATTTCTTGGGCAAAAAGAGGTCTCAAATGACAAAAAAAGTTAGGAAGCTTTGACTTAGACAATAAATTGAGTGACTTGAAGTAGCTTGCCTCAGTGAGAAAGCCAATGTGTGTCAGCTGAGACTCCTCAGGATAGCCTGAAGCTGAAGGGGTTTTCTGTCTACACTGCCTCCAGCCTTCTAAATCAAATATGTTTTTTATTCTGTTGAAAACACTTCATATCCTTTGTAGCTAATATATAACTTTCCCCCTAATTGTCAGTGTTGACCTCCATGGCATTAGAAATATAAATATTTTAGTCTGGGTGTATTTTTTTAAATATATATTACTGCAAACTTTAAAGAGATCTTTGACTTAAAGAAGACTGAATTCCTATCCCTGAGAAAATTGATGTGCTGCTTACTGACTTCTGTTTCTTTTTGGCACTTTACTGAATGTGTGTAGTATATAGGTTCTCTTAGCTTTTTGGCCTACCTCCCTGACCCCCAGAGAGCTTTTTAAAGTTTTGACTTACAGGTTTCTCAAAGATATTTTAAAGTGGTATAGTCTTTAATCTCTCATAGATTTTCATTCCCCAAAGAACCTGTTGTTGACCATGACAGTTGGAGTGTTGGTTATGAGCCACAGAGAAAACCATATGAGATTGGGCAGTGCCAGTGAATACAAGATGGCAAGATTTACAAATATGTTTTTCTCTTTCATACCTCAGAAACCACCCTCCTCTTGCCGATAGCAACCACTAGTCATCTGCCAAAGGAGAAAAACCATACTCTCTCCCACTATTCCTTACCACAAATTACGAATAGAGTGAGAGTGTGAACAAGGATGTTGTTGCCTGATCATCCATCTCCACCTCCTTAAACTCATTACTGTGTGTGTGTGTGTGTGTGTGTGTGTGTGTGTGTGTGTGATGTAATTTGTATAATAGATGTTCTCCATGCTAGTCCATCCAAATAGAAGTAATTTAAAAGTGTCATACAGTTTTAACCATAAAGGACACAAGCTCAATGTTATTCAACCATTAGCGTGCATATTCTTTTATTCCAAGATGTGAAAGTATTTGCTGTTTTTCAAAACTGCTAGAGTTTAAAATAGAAACACTTGTAGCATGACTAAAAAAAATACTTCAGTGAAACTCAGGAAGATAAGATGTCAGTGAAAAACTACACTACACTTTCCTCCCAGGGCAATTAAAAGCTACATAATCAAGCCGGAGAAGACGAGTTTGATTAGATGTTATACATTGCATTAAACAGGCTTATAAGTTCTGTCTACTGTCAAGAAATTTTTAATGTGTGCATTAAGATACAGTTTCCATTGTAAAAGCAATTATTTAGAAAACACCTTTAAAAAAAATTCTATATTTTATTTACTCCAAAGAAAATTTTTTTCAGATCTCAAAAAGGTATAATAATGCATTCTGTTTTTTCTTAAATCTTACCATTATGCTTATATTGAAGTGATAACTATATAATTGTTATCCATTAAATATCCAAAATAACTACTATTTTCCCTTGGCCTAACCATATTGGAAAATTCCATAATTTGATCTACAGACACATTTTATTTTTTATAAAGTAAATTTTATAAAACATAAGTCAAATATAATGTTATAGGTTATATATGAGATAATTAAGCATAGTGGCAGAGATGGATAGACAACTAGTCTTAAAGACAGGTAGAAGTTATTTGAACTCATTCTTTTAATATGTACCAACTATATGATCCTAGACAAATCACTTAACTTTTCAGTGCCTTAGGTATATCTCTGACTCAATTTCAAAAAAGATACCTACCTCCATTGACAGAATTTACAAGGAAATTGTAGGTCTATGCTTTTCCCAATACCTATCCTATATAAGATTTCAAATATTATCTGAATTCTACAATTTTATGAACTCATATAATTATCTTCCATATTTATTCACATAACCTATTGCAAGTATTTTAGATGAGAATTGATTGAAGACTGCTTAGTTACAGACCTCTTTTTTTTAGATTTTAAAAAAAATATTCCCTTTTGCCTGGTTGTTTTTTTTCCCATTCTGTGTTTGTACATTTGAAAATCAAAAATTAAGGTTTTTAACTCATATCATTATTGTTACATCCTATTAGATTTATTTATCACTCCAGCCTGATTCTTTTATTTAAGATATTATATTCCCAATAATGAAACAAGGATGCCCATTATCACCATATATTATTTACCATTGGAATAGAAACATTAGCTTTAGCAGTAAGAAAAGAAAAAAGAAAAAAAGGAATTAGAATAGGCAATGAGGAAATAAAACTATTATTTTTTTCAGATGATATGATCATATACTTAGAGAATCCTAGAAAATTATCCAAAACCCTACTCGAAACAAATCACACCTTTAACAACATTGCAGGATATAAAATAAACCTAGACAAATCATCAGCATTTCTATAGGTTATTGACAAAGCCCATAAGCAAGAGATAGAAAGATAAATACCATTTAAAATTACTGAAGACAAAATAAAATGCTTGGGGGTCTACTTGGCATAGAAACTTAAAAACTATATGAACACAATTACAAAACACTTCTCACACAAATGAAGTCAGATCTAAACAGTTGGAAAAACATCAATTGCTACACCAAGATATTATAATAAGAATGTCAATTCTGCCTAAATTGATCTGCTTTTTCAGTGCCATACCAAACTGCCAAAAAATCAATTTATTATAGAACTAGAAAAAAATAATAACCAAATTCATCTGGAAGAAGAAAAAATCAAGAATAACAAGGGAATTAATGAAAAAAATTACAAAGGATGGTGGCTTATCAATATCAAACCTAAAACTATATATTATAAAGCAGCAGTCATTAAAACTATTTGATATTGCCTAATAAATAGAGTGGTGGATCAGTGGAATAGATTAGATACACATGAAACAATATACAAGGCCTATAGCAACCTAGTATTTTATAAACCCCCAAATTGCAGCTTCTAGAATAAGAACTCACTTTTTTTTTAAATTAAAGCTTTTTATTTGTATAACATATGTATGGGTAGTTCCCCAGCATTGATATTTACAAAGCTTTCCATTACAACTTTTACCCCCAGTCCCCTCCCCTTCCCTCCCCTAGATGGCAGGAAGTCCACTACATGTTAATAATGTTGAAATACTTGACAAGTTGTGCAAGAAAAATCCTATCTACAGGAAAAAAAAAAAAAGAAAATCAGAGAAAGGAAACACAATGCAAGCAAACCTCAACAGAGCAAGAAAATGTTATGTTGTGGTCCATATTTCATATCCCTCTCTCTGGGTGTATATGGTTTTCTTCAGTGAACAATTGGAACTGGTTTGAGACAATTCTTTGTTGCAGAGAGCCATGTGCATCAGAATTGATCATCATGTAATATCGTTGTTTATGTGTATAATGATCTCCTGGTTCTGCTCGTTTCACTCAGCATCAGTTCATGCAAGTCTCTCCAGGCCTCTCTGAAATCATCCTGCTGGTCATTTCTTACAGAGCAATAATGTTCCATAACATTCATATACCATAATTTATTCAGCCACTCTCCAATTGATGGGCATCCCTTCAATTTCCAGTTTCTAGCCACTACAAAAAGGGCTGCCACAAACATTCTTGCACATGTGGGTCCCTTTCCCTCCTCTAAGATCACTTTGGGATATAGTCCCAATAGAAGCACTGCTGGGTCAAAGGGTATGCACAGTTTAATAACTTTTTGAGCATAGCTCCAAATTGCTCTCCAGAATGGTTGGATCCGTTCACAGTTCCACCAACAATGTATTAGTGTCCCAGTTTTCCCACATCCCTTCCAACATTCATCATTGTCTTTTCCTGTCATTTTAGCCAATCTGACAGGTGTGTAGTGGTACCTCAGAGTTGTCTTAATTTGCATTTCTCTGATCAATAATGATTTGGAGCAACTTTTCATATGACTAGAGATGGTTTTAATTTCATCATCTGAAAATTGTCTGTTCATATCCCTTGACCACTTATCCGTTGAAGGGTGGCTTGAATTCTTATATATATATATAACAATTCTCTATATATTTTAGAAATGAGGCCTTTATCAGAACTATTAAATGTAAAGATGATTTCCCAATTTGATGCTTCCCTCCTAATCTTGTCTACATTAGTTTTATTTGTACAGAAATTTTTTAACTTAATATAATCAAAATTATCTATCTGGTGTTCAATTAGGAGTTCCAGATCTTCTTTGGACATAAATTTATTCCATCTCCACAGGTCTGAGAGGTAAACTATAAGAACTCACTCTTTGACAAAAATTGCTGTAAAAACTGAAAAATAATATGACAGAAACACAGCATAGACCTACATCTCACATCCTATACCAAAATTGAGTTAAAATCGGTACATGATTTGGGCATAAAGTATAAGACCATAAACAAATTAGGAGAGCAAGGGATAATTTACCTCTCAAATCTTTGGAGAAGGGAAGAATTTATGACCAAAGAAGATATTATGAAAGGCAAAATGGACAACTTTGATTACATTAAATGAAAAAAGTTTTTATAGACAAAAGCAACAAAAACAAAATTAAAAGGGAAGTACAAATCTGGGAAAAAAATTTTACCACCACTGTTTCTGATAAATGTATAATTTCTAAAATATATTAAAAACTTTGTCAAATTTATAAGAATACAAATAATTCCCCAAATGATAAATCGTCAAAGGTTATGGACTGACAATTTTCAGATGATGAATTTTTTTTCTCTCCCAACATTATTCATAGATTAATGTATATTAAAATAAATTTACTAGAAACAAAGATGTTATCTATAAGCCCCCAAAATTTGTCTTTTAGAAAATGAGAAGCATGATAGCAATGCCTTTGACTGTCATTGATAAAAATGCAGACAAATTAAGTACCAGCAGAGATGCCTGGGCATTTCCAAAAGAGACCTATCTCTATAATGATGATGATGATTGATTGATTGACATAAATGAATATAAGTGCTTAAAATTTCAAAAAAACTTTTTACTCTCAAGAATTCCATTCTGATAAGTAAATTTAATGGGAAGATAAAGTACAATTAATACTTTTATTTTGCCAATTTTAATATATACTTTCTGCATGGTAAAGTAAGCATTGAATTTTTGTGGATGAGAACTTTTATCCTACCTCTTGTTTCATTTTTAAAAAAATTCTGAACTTAAATATTAACTGAAATGAACACTTTTTTAAGCACACTAGAATAAAGGATTTTACATAAAACTGTGAAATTCTATCATATATGGCTTTCTCTTTTTTTGAGTGTTTAATATTTTCTGCATGTTTTTTTTTAAATCTGCCTTGTGATTGCTTCTGAACTTCTCTTTTATTCTGCGCATTTACAACCCATTTTCACTGATGTAACTAGGCATCCTTAAGAGAAATACAGAATGAATCATGTCATGCAAATCAAACTATCAGCTCCTTGACCATTACCTCTCTTCAGATCCTGAACAAAAGAGACTTAGAAAGAATAATAACCCTAGTTCCTTCCCAGCCACCAAATCCAATATTAATGTAGAAGTTGTTATGGAGACGTAGCTCACCTTTTTCATCACAACAAGCATCACAGCAGCTATCCATCTGCCACCAAAAGGTATGTAGGTACAGGAATTAGGAGAGTAGCAGTACTCCTCAAATCATAATTCTATTCCTCAAAACCATTTCCAGGGACTCAACTCCTGTGTTGATGAAGCCAGCCATTCCTAACAACCAACTGTCATACACAGGGCAGGCAAATCCATCTACTTCAACAGCAAGGAACATGATAGAGGGACGAAAGATAGGCAAATCCAACCACCATTACCACCTTGACCAGTATATCCTCACATACCCTGATGAAGTTAGTTCATGACCTTAAATGTAAGAACTTGAAGAATCCTAGTGCTTCTAGCTCCAGAGCCCTTTGCCATCATTATGGGAATTGGCACTTAAGGAAATGCAAGCTGGCAACTGTTCCTACAAGTGTTATAGCCCTATCTATAAAAACTTAAAAAGAAAATTTCTCCCCACCAAAGATCTTGGCACTATCAAGTGGATCAACCTCAGAAAATGTATGATTTTATCAGTGGAAATAACATTAAAAGAAGAAGCATTTACATATGCTTTGCTTCTGTACCCTAAGGACCATGGAATTTTTCCATATGATTTGCAGCTGAAATCTTCCATGTGTGTTGTTGCACCACATGGAATCCTTGAGAAAAGAGATTTATCTTCTCTTTCTATTTGTAGTACCTATACTTAGCATGATGCTTTTATACATAGTAAGCCCCTGGTAAAACTTCATTTATTACTTAAAAAAGCATGTTCCAAAGATCCTATTTTTTTTCTTAAAAAATGGCAGTTCGATTCCTATCCTTTTTTTTTCTACTCCACACTTTATAAGGAAAAAAAAAAGAACTCTTTGTATTAGTTACATATAAACATGCAAATACTTCTATTAAAAATTAGTTCTCTATTAGGACATGGGTATCCAGCTTCATGCTTCATCATCAACTCTTTGGAACTGTGGTAATTGCAATGATAATTATTATGTCTTTCAAAGTTATTTGTCTTTACAATATTCTGTGAATTCTATAAATTGTTCTTTTGGTTCTGCTCACTTTACTCTGAATCAGTTCTTATAATTCTTCAAATTTTTTTCTAAATTATCCTTTCTATCATTTCTTGTGGCCAATAGTTTTCTATTATGTTCATATGTTTAGCCACAACTCAGTTCATAGGCATTCCCTTACTATTTAGTTCTTTGCCACTACCAAAACAACTGTTATAATTATTTTTATACCCACAATTCCTGTTCCTCTTTCTTTCATCTTTTTGTAGTATATATTTTTGGGTGAAAGCATCTGTACTATTCAGAGAATTTTGGAAAATAGTTTAAAATTTCTTACAAGAATGGCTATATTAATTCACAGCTTTAATAACAATGTGCTGATGAATCTATTTTCTAGCCACTCATTGATTTAAAAAAATTATCACATTTCATATATGCATATATAACAGGAAAAATCTAGCCCAAACCTTTTAATTAATATTTGAAAACTGATATCCAGAGTTTTAGTGATTTGCTTAAAATAATATGGTGACAGTGGCAGAGGCATAAGTCAATTCCCATTTATTACTACATAAAAATATATTTATATTTATTGTCACTGATTCCTTAGTTACAGTAAATATAACCCAAGTGACATTTGACCATCAAAGAAGTTTCATAGTATTTTCCTTTTATCTGAAGTTATTGTATTATAAAAATCCTATCGTTTACCTAAAACTGAGATAAAAAATAAACCAGCTCTATAACCATCAAAAGTAACATATACTGCAAAGATTAGATTGGTTATTCGTATCACTAAGATTAAATTTGCTTGCTGTGTATATTTTATTTAGTAAATTTACAAAAAATTATTGGAACCAGATTTAATTGTTTAATCTTAAAAAACTCATCCACATGTGAGAATTTTTGGCATTTAGTATACTACCAATAATACTCTTCACAATTTGTCTTATAATGAAACCTCTAGGCATCTCTGTCTGTAGATATTTTTTTCTACAGAAAATTATTGATGTGCTTATTTCATGTAATTAATGTCTCCTGATTAAATATTTATGAACTTGGATCAGTATAAGAAGTTAACAGAGTATATTTACCTTCAATTAAATGCTATTAAGTAATACTATTTTAGTATTCTTCTAATTTGCCTCATTTTCATTCATTTTGTTCTAATATCTGTCTTTCTGTTTCTTCCATTTTAGCTAACACTCTTCTAAATCTGGATTGTATATTACATCAATACCTTATAACATGATATGAAAGGAGAATTTTTCCCTTCTGGATGAAAGCAAAATTTTTAAAAGAAGACCATTTGATATAGTTTAAATGGCAAATGGATTTTGAACACCTGTATAGATACTTTGATGTAAAAAAAGCAAACTCTGGTTTATATGAATTGTTCATAAACCCTTTGCTTTTCTGATGTACAAGTGTTGGTCAGGAAATTTTACTTTGTGCTGACTTAACTTGTATATATTTAATATCCTAGCATTGCCATCTAGTGGTTTAGAAACATTTTAGTTTACATAGTATATTCTCTAGAATTAAGTATTTTGGTCAATCAACAAATTATATAATCAATTGCTAAATTACATTTTAAATGTTATTTACAAATGAAAGTCATTATATTTTCTATGATGTGAAATCTACAAAAATATATTTTTATACTTTAAAAGAATACTAGATCTAACTTTTCATAGCAAAAGTTCTAAAAGACAAATTTTGTAAGATGTCCAAAATTAAATCGACTAATATTAATCATGGACTTTAAAAATGTAAACTTGTTCCAGAATTTTAAAATATGTAGTATTTATAACATCTATCTAAAATTAAAATCTCTTAAGAATCATATTCTTAACTTTCCAGTCTTATCATCTTGGCAAATTTTATGATCAATTTGCTTAATTGTTGTTCCTTTTCTGGTTCTCCACCTCCTGGCTTCCCTACCTTCTTTTCAAGGCTCAACTAAAATCTTATCTTTTATAGAAAGCCTTTCCCAAACCCACTTAATCTTAATGTCTTTTTAGTTTTAATTGTTTCCTATTTATCCTATATACAGCTTGTTTATCATATTTGTTTCCTTGTTTCCACCATTAGACTATAATCTTCAGGAGGTCAGAGACCATCTTTTTGCCATTTTGATTCCACAGGATTTGATCATACACAATCTGTAGATTGATAGATACATATATATATATACTGCACATTCTTGACTTTCTCACATTATATATGTGTTTATAGATAGATAATATGTAATTATACATGCAAATAGTTAATATCTTCTCTGCAAATCTGTATATGTGAGAAGAATTATGGTATAGTAAATTATTTTCAAAACTCATAGTATAATCTCTATGAAGCAATGGGAAAATATTGACTTGTCTACTTTTTTTTTCTTTTAATATAGGTAGTGAGCTGTTTTCTGCACTCTATAGTGACTACTGGGGAAGAGATGCTGCTGTCTTTCGCAGCCTGGGCCGTTTGACCCATATTAGAACTGAACATGATGACGAGCGTCTGCTAAAAGGTACAACTAAAGAAAGTAGTCTACTGGAGTGAAAAAAATTAATACCTAGATTAATAACTACAGGGCCCAGAAATAGGTTTTTTGATATGGTGATTCTTCGTATTAGAGTAGCACTTCAAATTCTCCTTATACTGTCACATATTTCTTAGCATTTTTTGAAAATCCAAGAATCTCAAAATAAGGAGACCCCAGAAGTTATCTTGTGTACCCTTATATCTGAAAAGTAAACCATTCAATAAAAGGTCAGTCAGACATTTGCTCAATCTGTGATTGACATGTATAGTCAGTGATTTCTATTACTCACAATGACAGCCTATTCTACTTAGGGTAGGCTCCAGTTATTAGAAAATTTTTCTTTATATCAAGCCTAAAGCTACTCTATGCAATATCCATGTATAGCCAGATCTTTATACATAATCCTCTCTATGTCATCCACAAATTTATCTGTAGCTATATGTGTAAGTATATATATATATATGTGTGTGTGTGTGTGTGTGTATGTGTATACATATACATGTATTCACACAGCTTGATGTCACAGGAGATAAAGAACTGGGGCTGAAATCAGTTCCAGTTGTAGACAGGAGCTCTGTGTAGACAGTCACTTTTTGCCTCAGGTTCCTCATATATAAAATGAGCTGGTAAAGGAAATGGTTAACCATTCTAGTATCTTTGTCAAGAAAGCACCAAATGGGGTCCCAACGAGTCAGATGTTACTGAAATGATTGAAAAACACACATACACACATACACACACACACACAGATTCTAGAAATTTAAAGCATATTAGACATTATGCCATGAATAATATATGTATATATCTTGATACTTTAAAATAAATATGGCATATATCTATGTTATATCTACACACAAATTAGATTCATTTGTATATTATGTCATATAATATTTATGTATCTGGATTCTTTAAAATAAGTTGTTAATAGATCTCATAGCTATTTTTTTTGTCTCAGAAATGCAAATTTTGAAGCTATATTCAAAGGGCACTAAAGCAATTCACTAAAACGTTCATGTTATCACATACACGTATGAATATATACATATACACAGCTACTCAATGATTTGTGTTGTCCACATTTAATAATCAGTGTGTTTTTTCCCCTACTGAATTGGCTATGTAATTGTATCTGGTAGCATTTTATAAAGAAATAATATTATAGGAAATATCTTTGATAATTTTTAGATATGGCATTTAAATTTAAATCATTAATATCTTTATATATTATCAAGTGAAATTGTATTTTCTGTTTAATAGAAAAAAGTCACTTTTGGGGGATTGTTTCCATAAAAATACTGATATTATAAAGTTCAGTCATAAGATTCATCAAACACTATCTAAAGGGGAAAAAAAAACTTCACACAAATTTTCTACATTATAAAAGCTTCAGGACATTGTACATTATTTTCACTTTGAAAGAAAACTCTTTTTGCATGCATTCTCTGGTAAAATATGAGCATCTAGGGAAGGTGATGTTGTACTATAATTGAAAATGCATTCACTGCATTAAAGTCCATTTTTATTGAATAGGAAGAATAATACAAGTTGTTTCATGGTCAATATTTCTTATTTTTCCCATATATGGTGTATATTCCTAATTCTTGTTCATTAACTCTTGACCTTGCCTCCACTTGCTAATCTGAATGGCTTACTTCTGAGTGTTAGAATTCCCTTCATATTTTTTTTTTTTTTTTTTTTTTTGCTGAGGCAATTGGGGTTAAGTGACTTGCCCAGGGTCACACAGCTGTTACGTGTCTGAGACCAGATTTGAACTCAGGTCCTCCTGACTTCAGGGCTGGTGCTCTATCCATTGTGCCACCTAGCTGCCCCTCCTTCATATGTTTTTAAAATGGATTGTATAAAAGCTACATACTCTGAACACTTTCTTTCTTAATTAAATGATTCATTTTTCCTTATTTGTTGGTAAAGGAGATTTCCAAACATATTTTTAAAGATTTAATGAAATAACTCTTTTCTGCTTTTCTAAAGAACCTAAGTTTGTAGGTTCTTACATGATTCCTGACAATGAAGACCACGATGACAACAAAGTATATTTCTTCTTTACTGAAAAGGCACTGGAGTCAGAAAACAATGCACACACAATTTACACAAGAGTGGGAAGAGTATGTGCGGTAAGACTTTCATTATCTGTTGCATTTTAAGGTTAGTTGCCCCGATATTTATATAAAAATACTTGCTAAAATAGAATCTTGTGTCATCTCTAAAAATACTTGCAAAAATATTTTTTAAAAAGTACTTTTGTTAGATTGGTTTGTCTAAGTACTAAATCATTATTTAATATTTATTTATTAGTTTGGTATTTTTATTTAATATAAATAAAAGAATTGAGTAAGAAAAAAATTACTATTTTATGTCTTCCTATTAAAATGCATATTAATTAACTAAGGGTATTTTATATATGTACACATATGAAAAAGGTTGGCTAAATTCAATTTTTATAAATGAAACCTTTCAATTTTTTTAAAAATTTACTCTGAGTATAATATACCTTAGTAGATAGTTTTCATAGCAAAATGCATTTGGAACTTAAAATCATCTTATTTTCAAAGAGGTAGAGGGAGTAAAGGCTTTAGAACTCTTTTAGTACAGGTTCCTTGTTTTATAGATAAGGAAGCTGAGAAATAGGGAAGTATATTGATCTGCCCAAAGCCATACAGATATTAAACTTAAAAGCTGAAATTTGATTTGAATTCGAAATTTGACCTTACTATTGTACCACATTGCCATGCTCATGTTTTGTGAAACATGGTCCATGTGAAACTGGGCCAAATAAGCTTCTCTGAACTCTTAGTAAGATAGGTTCACTCTGTCTCTGTCTCTGTCTCTTTATCTGTCTCCTGTCTCTGTCCGTCTCTCTTTATGTCTGTCTGTCTCTCTTCCTCCTTCTCCCTTTCTCCCTTCCTCCCTCCTTCCCTCCCTCTCTCTTTGTCTCTCTCTCTGTCTCTGTCTCTCTCGGTCTCTCTGTCTCTCTCTTCCCCTCCCTCTCTCTTTGTCTCTCTCTCTGTCTCCTCTGTATCTCTCTCTGTGTCTCTTTCTCTCTCTGACACACACACACATACACACACAGAGTCCTTTATTAGAGTAGGATCATATTCCAAACCTTTCCTGTTTGTCATGACATCTGTCAGAGGAAATGATCTATTGACATTATCTTAGAGAAATCAAAGTTATATCTACAAGGTGCCATTGGAATATTACTTTAAGAGAAGCTTATATTACCATCCTGATAAACAGTTTATGAGAATATTGGTATGCTTGTCAGTTGTTTTTTTAATACCATGATAATCCATAATTTAATTTAAATCAGTATTAGTATGGACATTCAGAAATCTATAAATTCTAATAGAGGTCTTGTGGAACCTTTCAAATTGAAATGTTAGTATACCTTGAAAACTATTTGTCTTATAAGTGTCCTATCTCTGCCAGTAGACAAACTAACAACTCTCTCTCAAATTTTGATGATTTTGAGAGATTTTTTTGTCTATGACTTTCACTTAAAAATGTTTATAACATAACAAATAAAATATTAAACAGTAAGTATATAAAGATGTGAGATCATCTCTGACCTCTTACACATTAATAGGAGAAGACAACATATAAGGGGATCTAGGTTTAGAGAGAGGAAAAGGTTGAAACTAGGGTAGCCTGCTCCTAGACAAGAGAAGGTAAAATTAAGCTATTAAAGCTCATTGTTCTAGGAATTGGACTATTTTATTAAGGATGTTTTTATAATCTGTTTAACTTATTAAAATATATTTTGAACACTCTAAATGATGTGGCTTGGCTTGTCAAAAAGCCAATTTTTTTCCACACGTAACAAAAAATATCAGTATGTTAAACTCAAAATAGTGCCGAAGTTAATTGTTGAACTTGGAGTCAAGGTATTTGAATTCAAACCCTGATTTTTCTACTTACTATCTACATGACAGAGTAAATCACATAACCTCTTTCATCTCAATTTTCTCGTAAGTAAAATCCAGAAGTGGAACTAGATAATCTAAAGTTGTTATTTTAAAAAAGAAAGATCACTTCTTGGAAAAGATGAAGTTGTTCCCCTGCTTTAAGTCTCTAACCACTTCAATTTTCCAGTTAGGCATATCATTTGACATTGACATCATTCTTTACAATTCTACATAATCTTCATTGACATTATTTTATACCCAGAAATTCAGTGCATCTCTATTGCCCTTGGTTGATCCACACCTTTAATTCTTTAGAGACTATGGTGTATCATCATGTCCAGATATATGACATCACCATAAGAATATTGATGGATTTCTTTTAAGGGAGAAGTTTAGGGTAGTTACAATACAGCATAATTTCAGACCATTCTCTTCCTTCTATATATAATTCATATATATTCATTGTTACTCATAAACCCATTCTGTGAGTTGTCTATCTTTCTGTATAACATATTCTGGGAACTGAGCATTATTCTTTTTTTTCTTGTATAAACTGGATAAACCTTTTTGCATGGTTATTGATTAAATCATTTAAAAGGGTCAGTAATGCCTTGCATGTTGGTTTAATCAAGACAATGTCATCCACAGATAAGAATATTTATAAACCACTCATTGGAATCTTGTCCATTTATATTCTTTCCTAGATATATTCCATAAGAGTATTAAAAAATCAGAGTCTCCAAAGTTCTCACTATTGTTATATCTTTCAAAGAAATCTTGCATTATTTTAAAAATGCATGGAATATACATCATTTTAAACATGAATTTGTCATATTTTACGCATTGAACCTTTTTTAAGTTGATAAGCAATAAACACAATGAGATTTTGTTTTCTTAATATTTTAGTAAATTTGTCACAGTAAAGATGTGAACTATTGAAGAATATCATTTGCAAAAAGTGAATGTTTCATTATTCTCATTTTCATAGTAATGGTAATGTTTGTATAAAGTCATATTCCTGTTAATTTTTATATATTGCCATTTTGGGAAGTAATAAACTTGATTTTTACCAAGCAAGGAAAATTCTATCTTTACAATATATTGAGAACTGATTTCTCAATATTAGCATATTTCAAAGAACCTCTCTGTGTATAGTTAATCCAGTCCTGGCCAAGTTACAATCAATATGGACCTCAGTTTCTTCAACACATAAAATGACTTAAATAACATCAATGGAAAAAAAAACCTTTTAAATTCTTTCCATCTTTTAAGCTTTTAAACTTCCAAACTTTTAAACTAGCCTTTTCATTTATCCTCATTAAATTCCATCTTTTTTGGCCATAGTGATCTCCTGGGATCCTGATTTTGTCATTCAGTGTTTTATCTAATCTTTCTAATGTTGTGTTATTTGTTAATTTAATAAACATTCCATCATTTCTTCATCTAAGTCAATAATAAAAGTGCTGTCAGATTTCTTGGACACCTAACTAGAGACCATGAAGTTCTATTGTCAAAGATACTGAAGTTGTTTGCTATCTGATTCTTCAGTCAATTGACCTTAATGGCATAGTTCATAGTTTCATTGAGTTACGCAAACCCTTCCACCACACAAGCTAATAATCAAGCTTAAATATTTGGCCGCATACTGAGAAGACAGAACTCACTAGAAAAGACCCAAATATTGAAAAAAGCTTTAAGACAAAAGGATGAGGGATAGACAATGTCATAAAAGCATGAACTTGAACTTGGATGGATTTTAGGAGATAGTGGAGGATAGAAGAACCTGGCATTATGTGGTACGTGCGATTACAAAAAAAAAAAAAAAAACAAAAAAAAAAAAACAAACTGGACATGACCAAATGAATGAATTACAACATCATTTAGAGACTTCCTATCAACTCAACATTAAAACATCAGTATTCCTCTCTAGGTTGTTGGCCAATGTAAAATGAAGAATGACACATAGATTTTTGAACATGGCTAATAGAATTTGATTCATGGACTATGCATATTTATTTTGGCAACTTTCTTTTTTATTATTCACAGAGGGAGTAAAAGGGAGAGAAAATAAATCCATGTAAAAAATTAAAAAAAGTTAAATGAGAGAAAAGCAAGTTATTAGATTTAAAAAGTGATTCCTCCTTGGGCCCAGCTATTCCACCAATTCTAAATATGCCCAAATCTAATATTCTTAAACTAATTAATTACTTAATTTTTAATATACATTGCTTTATGAATCATGCTGACTTAACAGAAAAATCAGAACAAAAGGAAAAACCATGGGAGAAAGGAAAAAAACAGAAAAAAGAAGTGAACGTAGCATGTTTTGATTTACACTCAATCTCCATAGTTTTTTTTTTTTTTTCTGAATGCAGATGGCATTTTCTATTCAAAGTTTATGGGGATTGCCCTGGATTACTGAACCACTGAGAAGAACCAAGTCTTTAAAAGTTGATCATCACATATTTTTGCTGTTATTGGGTACAGTGTATTCCTAGTTCTGCTTGTTTCACTCAGCATCAGTTCATGTAAATTTTTCCAGGCCTTTCTAAAATCAGCTTGTTCAGAATTTTTTTTTATAGAACAATAATAACCCATTACCTTCATATGCTACAATGTATTCAGCCATTTCCCCATTGATGGGCATCTACTCATTTTCCAATTTTTTGTTATCACAAAAAAGCTGCTACAAATATTTCCCTCCTTTGTGATTTCCTTGAGACACAAATCCAGTAGTGGCACTGCTGAGTCAAAGGGTATACACAGTTTTATAGCCCTTTGGGCAAAGTTCCAAATTGCTCTACAGAATGTTTAGACCATTTCACAGCTCCACCTACAATGCATTAGTTTTCCAGTTTTCCCATATCCCCTCCAACATTTATAATTGTCTTTTCCTGTTACTTTATCCAATCTGAGAGGTGTGAGATGGTACCTCAGTGTTATTTTAATTTGCATTTATTTTGGTCTAAATATTATATAATCTAATCAATAGGTATCTCTCTTTTCTACATACTAAAACTTTTCAAATACTTTGCAAAAATCTTAGTATTTTTATAGCATTTTTCTGATTCAGAAGTCTACTAATCCTGTTTTTTTTTAAAGGAAATTATCAAATTTGGGCATTACCTATTCTCAGAGATCACCATATTTTGTTTCTAGATATACACTGAGAAATTTTCTAATAATGTCATTGGCAGTGGTTCCATGATTGTTTCCAAAAGTTCTTTCATTACTCTGAAATTATATTCATCAATTACAAATATAACTTTATGTTCTCTTACTTTATATATTTGTATTTATCTTTGGCTTCAACTCCTTAATAACCATTTTTTTGTTCTGTTTCTGAACGATGACTATTCTCCTTCACAGAAAATTGAAGGAAATTGTGCTGAACAGCTCTAATTTTTCTCCAGTTTTCAGCATTATTATACTATTTATTTTAAGCAGCTCCCTAGAACTTCTGTAATCATCCTATTTGCTACCAAATAACTAATAAAGGGATGTAAACTCTTTGATTGTCAACCTCAACTTATTCTAATAGATTTAAATAGGCTCTGGTTTTGTTTTTACACAAATATGGAATGTTTTTCTCTTTATCCTTGCTTAGTTGCTTTCTTGCTTTCTCTTTCATCTTTTATACTTGTCTTTTGATTAATTCTGAGTTGGTTGATGAGTTCTTTATGCATACACATCAGCTTGTTTGACAAATTTCCTTTTTCCTTCTATATAAGAAATTTCTTTATCAAATTTCATTATTTACAATCTCCTATATTATTTTCTGCACCATATTTCCCTGCCTAATTCGTGGTTGTTTTTTGTAGCCTACTCATGAACCCTTTATTAATATTTTTCCTACATTTAGGATGACTGTTACATCATGGACAGATTTTCTTCTCAACTGTTCTGTTAGAAATTCAAGTCAACTTGTTGCTTCCTTCCAAGTTTCTTGTCACTTCTACATAAGCATCCAATTACTCCTTACTGATGATCAGGATTAGAAAGGCAGAGCTTTTTAAAATTTTAATTGATAATATTTATTTTTATTTATGTTTCAGTTTAGCTAAAATTACTCTGATAGTAAAAGGGCAAATTTCTAATCGAATTATTTAATGGACTTCAGTCCATTCAAGACAAATAAGGTCATGTTCTCCTGTATACTCACCAGTATATTTTTATAAACCTTATAAATGAAGTGACTTAAGTGAATCTCCCTCATCGACCAGTATTGTTATATCTAAGAACATATTCATATGTCTGTATGCCTAAAGTTGGTTGCATCCAAAAAATACCTAGAGTAGGGGATTTTGGTTATTCTTAATTCAAGAAATTCAAACTGTAGTGGTGGGTATCAATAACTTTACATTTAGAAAATAAATCAAAGGTCATGGTCTATTTCTTTCTGTTATTTCAATGCATATCATTTGAACAAGGAATCAGAAAAAAATACATTTTTTCTTTTTATACAAGACTCTTAAGTTGTCTTATAGAGCAGCAATGCAGTGTAGGAGGATATGTTCCAGGAGTCAGCTAGGTGCTCAGTGGATAGAATGGGAAGACTTCAATTCAAGTCCAGTCTCAGACACTTACTGTTTTTGTGAATCTGAGTAAAACACTTAACCTCTGTCTAAATGATTATATATACAATTCACTGGAGAAGGGAATGACAAACTACTCCACCATCTTTGCCAAGAAAACTATAATGGACAGTAATAGTGTGTTGTGGTTCACAGGGTTGAAAAGAGTAGGACAGGAATAAACAGCATATATGCTAGGCTTAGAGAAGACACCTGGGATGAGGTCAGTTGCCATATTTATTATATATATATATGACCATGATCAAGTTCATTAAACACTTGAACTTTGATTTTTCCCTCTGTAAAATGGGCATAATAGCTGTAGCACTTGCCATTGAGGATAATTATGAGGACTACATGGGACAATGTATATAAACTACTTTGAAAGTGTAAAAGTGTTATGTAAATGATAGCGATCACTAGTATATATGTTACACCATACCACAGTTCCTCAAAGGTTGTTAGCAATATTGATAAAAATCACATGTTGATAAATATTTTTATATACAACATATATGTGAAATATATATACAAAATATATTCCTATTTATATAATATCCAAAATTATATGACATTTAAAGATAAGATAAAAACAGGCACATAGTTAACATAGTAGAGTAGATAGTATTATATACCATAGGTAAGAAGAGTACAATAAATAGCAATGAACAGATTTTACCAATGATTTTATTGAAAATTGTTGATTGGTTAATACTTGCTAGGATATATTACAAATAACTGTTTATAGATCTTATTGCAAACATCCTGACAATGATGAACTTTCCATTGTCTGCACCATGTTTTAGTGGAGAATTGGACAATCTCTAGCATAATTTAAGTATGTTTTTTTTCTACAAATGATATACTTTGCACACTAAAAACTATAATCATAATGGAAATGTTCTTTATAATAGCTTATTTTAAACACTTTTTCTTTCTTTTTTTTAAAGAATGACATGGGAGGGCAAAGAATTTTAGTAAATAAATGGAGCACTTTCCTTAAGGCTAGATTGGTTTGCTCAGTGCCTGGGATGAATGGAATTGATACTCACTTTGATGAATTAGGTAAGTATCTTAGGTGGAATTAAAAGTTACTCTGTGACTTGTGTTACAATTTTAAGTCATCCATTTGGAAGCAACCTATAAGAATAATTGGTTTTGTATAAATGTGATATATACTTGTTTTAGATGGAATTTCTAGTTGCTATAATCTAGATATATCTCTCCATTATCAGTAATTTTTGGCATGGAACTAAAAATTTGGTCCATCTAATTAGCCTGGGGCCAGTATTTCTGGTTCCTTGCCATGTGATTCAACCAAATAGAAAAGCTATAAAACATCAAATTAACTATATTTTTAGGCTGGTATGATTTGCATATGGTTATATTATTTCCTAGGACAAAGCAAAATATTTTTAAAATTTATAAAATTTGTAAACTATCTGACATCAATAAATTAGCAGACATAGATTAATATTATTTAAAATAGAATGATTATTAGAACTCAGATTTATATTCATTCTGTTTTAATTTTGTAGAGGATATTTTTTTGCTACATACAAGAGATAATAAGAATCCAGTGATATTTGGACTCTTTAATACAACAAGGTGAGTATTTAATCAAAACATTGGAAACAAGTAAGGTATATGAATTTTCATGACCTTTATCACCAAGCTTTCTACCTTGAGTTGTTTTTAACTTTTTCTTTTTTATACCCTACATCTTATCAACCATTAAGTCTTTATTCCTCTCCAGTTATAAATACACACACATACAAATATTTTTATATGCATTCATGCTACACACACATACAAATATGTTTATATGCATGCATGCACACACACATATTAATTCCTTTATGTTCCAAAATCCCGATCCCAATATAGAAGCTTATTATTGACTGCTCTGCTTCTTAAACTTCCAATTTCTTCCCACTCAGTTCATAATTTTACTCAAATTTCAGAATAATGGCCTTTGATGAATTATTTTCAGTGTGTTACCTCTTCTTTAAGACTGAGCCTGTTTTACCTCCCATATCAGATCTTCTCTATCCTAACATTCAGACTCTTCATGCCCATCATTACAATCTCATATCTAATTATACTCCAATATTATCTCTGTAATTTAATTAATTCAGTAACTTCCTGGTTTCCAACATTTATTTGCTTCTACTAAGTGTGTAGTTTCATATTTTATTCCTTCCTCCTGGAGTTGTTTTCTCTTAATCCTTTGTACAAATGAAAGTATTTTTCTGTAACACATGAATATTTTTAAAAATCACTATCCCTATGATGCCTTATCAGATTGACTTCCCAGTATAAACATAATTATATTCTGTTTTTTCCATTTTCTCTTTTATCTTTAGCAAGTATATAAAATTTATATTTCCTTACCCTGTAGTTCTTTCTAACTTCCCTTATGATATTTCCCTAGATTTCTTAAATGCATGTTTCATCTGCTTATGAACATTTAGTCCCTTCAGGCTTGGGACTGTGTTCTCTCTTTCTTCCTGCAAAATACCAAATAGCATACATTGCCCAAGGGTACTACATTTAACTGATGTGGACAGATAGAAGCCAGTTGAAGAAATGTTCCAGTTAGAACTTAAAACAATTTAATTTAATTTTTCTGACTTCTCCTATGTTGTATAGGTGAAACCTAATAAATAATAAACTCAATAGAAGTGGGTGTACCCAAGAAGATAACGATAAGGATCTCTAAAAATTCACTTTTGTCTCTTTAAAAGAGGTGAAATTATCTTATGTATATATTCCTTTCCCAAAATAATCCTTTGTTTTAAGTCTTTATTTTGACATATCTGAAAAAGTATGAATTTACCTTGACCTGGTTATCACGGAGTCAAAAATCATCATGTGGTGAATTTCACTAATTTGGATCAAAATCAGGTTTACTAGGCTACTGCATTGCTAATGCAATTAATACCTGAGACTTAGTTTTTAAAAGAAGTGGAGAGAAAGACAACTCAACTAGAGATGATAGACCAGAAGTATAATTCATATAAAGAAGCCATGTTGACTCTAATTCCTGTTGGCTTTTCCAGCAAATAATTGGCTTAAGGGACCATATGGCCATAGGAGAGTTGGAACAACATTTCCTTAGAGATGGTAATGAATCGAAGTAATGATGGAAAGAATAAGAAAGACTAGAAATCCATGATTAATGAACCATAATTTGTCCTCTTTACTTGGGATCATGGAAGACATTTCAAAGCCTTCTAGAGTACAGAAAAGAAGATTGTGGTGGATATTTATGGGAAGGAGCACCAACTTTGAAGTGAGAGCTAGATTTTAATCCTGCCTCTGTCCTCTTATTAGCTGAGGGACTTTAGCAAAGATATTTTTTCTTTTATCTTAGTTTCCTTATCCATAAAAATGAGTCTAAATATTTTTAAAGATTCTTTTCTTTTTTTTATAAAGCTTTTTATTTACAAAATATATGAGTGATTTTTCTACATTGACCTTTGCAAAAACTTTTTTTTTCCCAAGCTTTTCCCCTCCTTCCCCCCACCCCCACCCCTAGATGACAGGTAATCTAATACATGCTAAATAGGATAAATTATATGACAAATACAATACATGTATACATATCTATACAGTTATCTTACTGCACAAGAAACATCAGATCTAGAAAGAGAAGAAGAAAAAAAACAACCTAAGAAGGAAAACAAAATGCATGGAAATATTCACAGAAAGCGTTAAAATGCTGTGTTGTGGTTCACACTCAGTTCCCACAGGCCTCTCTCTGGATGTATATGACTATCTTCATCGCTGAACAGTAGGAACTGGTTTGAATCACATCATTGTTGAAGAGAGCCATGTCCATCAAAATTGATCATCATATAGTCTTTTTGCTGTGTATAATGATCTCCTGGTTCTGCTGATTTCACTCAGCATCAGTTCATGCAAGTCTCTCCAGGCCTCTCTGAAATCCTCCTGTTGGTCGTTTCTTACAGAACAATAATATTCCATAACATTCATATACCATAATTTATTCAGCCATTCTCCAACTGATGGGCATCCTTTCAATTTCCAGTTTCTTGCCACTACAAAAAGGTCTGCCACAAACATTTTTGCACATGTGGGTCCCTTTCCCTCCTTTAAAATCTCTTTGGGATATAGGCCCAGTAGAAACACTGCTGGGTCAAATGGTATGCACAGTTTGGTAACTTTTTGAGCATAGTTCCAAATTGCTCTCCAGAATGGTTGGATCCATTCACAGTCCCACCAACAATGTATCAGTGTCCCAGTTTTCCCACATCCCCTCCAACAGTTATCATTATCATTTCCTGTCATTTTAGCCAATCTGACAGGTGTGTAGTGGTATCTCAGAGTTGTCTTAATTTGCATTTCTTTGATCAATAGTGATTTGGAGCACCTTTTCATGTCACCAGAAATAGTTTCAATTTCTTCATCTGAAAATTGTCTGTTCATATCTTTTGACCATTTATCAATTGGAGAATGGCTTGAATTCTTATATATTTGAGTCAATTCTCTATATATTTTAGAAATGAGGCCTTTATCAGAACCTTTGGATGTAAAAATATTTTCCCAGTTTACTGCTACCCTTCTAATCTTGTCTGCCTTCATTTTGTTTGTACAAAAACTTTTTAACTTGATATAGTCAAACTTATCTATTTTGTGATTAATGATGACCTCTAGTTCTTCTTTGGTCACAAATTCCTTCCCCCTCCACAGGTCTGAGAGGTAAACTATCCTACATTGTTCTAATTCATTTATAATATCATTCTTTTAAAGATTCTTTTCAGCAATCAATAATTTCTCTGACTTTTTCTCATGTATACATTACAAATGTATACAAATGTATACAAGAATTTTACTCAACCTATGGTATGACCATGTTTTGTTACATTAATAACCTGTTTTTTCTCTGTTCTCTTTCTGAAACAATTTTAGTCCATTACATTTAATAGCATAATATTTGCATGTTATGTTGTTTTAGATGATTAATTTCTTCTGACTTTGGTCTAATATTTTGTTTTCTTTAAAGAATGAGTAAATTAGTGAATATATCAGAAAAGTAGAGCTGACTTTATCATTTAACTTTTTCTATAGAACATAAGTTTTTTGAGGGTAAGAACTTTTTTAATGTTTTGTCTTTATGTTCCCAGTTTCTAGCACAGTTACTGGTCCATAATAAATGCTTAATAAATGTTTAGTAAATTGATTAAAATGGAATATATGTTTTTCTGCCTATATCTAAGTTTGAACATAGTCAAAGAAGTCTGATCAAAGTTTTAATATCAACCAAAAAAATTCTTCGCAGCTTGGATCTCTGTCAAGAGACATTTTAACATTCTTAAAACTTTTTAAATTAAAAAAAAGTTTTTTTCCATATGTGTATATGCATGACATTCAATAGTTTGTAATATGTGTGTATATATATATATTCATGTAAGAAGTCACACAAATTGCTATAAACAGTCTCACAAGGTGAAAAAATAAAATCATTTGGCAAATTCAAGCCAATTAAAATAACTTACGCTTAAAATAACTACATTAAATTTGATTTTTAAATTTGATTAGGACTTGAATAATTATTTTACTTTGAAATTTCACTTTGATAGCTTATATCAGACATAAGAAATAGGAAACATGGGAAATCAAGGAATTTAAAAAGGTCTTTACAAATTGAATGAATACTCAGTTTATTTTGGTAATATCTTATATTTAATTCCCCTAGAATCAACAAGGTTGACTATATATCTTCTTGAAGTTTCTATTGTTTCTAAAAGAGATATTTATCTAGCATTTCTTTTGTTTTCTAGTAACATATTCCGGGGATATGCAGTATGTGTCTATCATATGTCAAGCATCCGTGCAGCTTTTAATGGACCCTATGCACATAAGGAAGGACCTGAGTACCACTGGTCACTGTATGAAGGAAAAGTCCCCTACCCAAGACCTGGTTCTGTAAGTTTAAGTATATAGCTTTGGGGAAAGGTGATTTTTAGTTTTTAAAATATATTTCTTTCTACAGTAAATATTTCTTTGTGTGATTATATAATTATCTAAAACAGAATATATCTAAAAGTCATATTTGAAAAATAAAGAGCCAAGTCTTTGTTCTGTATGAAATGTCTCCTCATAATCTCGATTTATCCTCTCCACAATAATTCATTTTGTATTTATTCTCTATGGGCTTATATATCTGTTCAAAACAAAGATCAGAGTCAGACAAATAAAGGTCAAATCCTACCTTTGGCAAAATATATGAGCCTTTTTGGGGAAGAATTGGGGAAGAATTAATTATTTTAGGGTAGAAATTACTATTATTATTTTATTTTGTTTTTGTCTTCCCAGTGCCTGATACCAAGTAGGCACTTGGTAAATGCAAATAAATATTTATTAAATGTTTATTATTTGCCAAGAAATGTGTTTGGTACTGGAGATACATTTGAAAATACAACATAGTGCCTGCTTTCACAGAATGCATCGTAGAATGAAATCAGTCCATAAGGATTTGTTAAGCACCTGCTATCTGTGTTCAGTGGTAAAAGTGCATTATAAAAGAGTTTATTTACAAAAAAATATTAAAAATTTTCCATAATCAGTAATTGATACCTATCGTGGAAAAAGGGTGGTGTACATTTCATTTTCAGAATTTTGGTTATATGAAAATAAGTTAAGGTAAAATAGAGGAATTTTGGCTTAATGGTTATAATTCATAGTTCTCATTATCTGATAAATGGCTACTAAGTAATTTTTTTTAGACATACAATCTGATAATGACCATGGAGGGAATTGTTTTGGGATATGTTTTAAGGTTAAGAAGTTAACCATACTGAAGAAATCTCTGATCCTATTTTGAATTTACCATTAAATTTTAGCTAACTAGATAGTCTCAAATAAATATGTTTGAGAGATTTTAGAAAGACTGAAATGTGATAGTTAACTTTTAAAAATTTCATATACCTTTCTATACAACAGCTTACATGTTGTGACTGAATCAAGCACAATTTAAATAAGCTTTTTCTGAGTCTCTTCAAGAGAATTATCATCTCTTGTAATAGCATTACAGGATTTATAGATGGGAGAGATCTTAGTCCTTGCCTACCAATGAGGAAACTATAGCATAGAAAGGTAGAGACTTGGCTAATAAGATCATTCCTGTTGTATGGCAAACCTGTGATTCAAAATGAGTTCTGCATCTTATAAATCCCTACAGAAGTGGGAAAGCATTTCTACAAAGACAGGAAGCTCCACTATTTGTTTTTGAATTGGTGCTACTGAGAATGTTTTTTGCCTGTCCGTTCTAACTTTTATGGCTTCAGTTGGAACGAGAGTCTACAAATGGTTATGTTTTGTATTATGTGTCTTGAGGGCAACTAAGTTGGAAAAATGCAGGATCGTTGTATGTGTTATGTGGTCCATGGAAAGCAAACATTTAACTTGTCATACAATTCAAATCCCACTCTTTTATGAGGGCCTGGTGAAATTCCATCACTCTGTTGATTACACAATTACTTGGAAGTCCAAGTAGAAACCATTTTTGCAGAGCCAAAACCAAAAGTGGAAACAAACGTTACTTCTTCTTAACAAGTGTAAGACTTTACTATTTCAATCACTGTCTCCTACTAGCTTAAAAATTATTATTTTCAGTAAGACATAAAGTGTATTTTATTTCACTCTATTGATTGAAATTACAGTTTAAACTGAGGGAACCTACTCCTGTGGGTTTGCTAGAAATGCTTCCTAAAACCACATGGTCTTAAAGGAGATTTGGAGGAAGTGACTGGTTCCTGAAATGCTTCCAAGATGGATATAAATGGTTTCAATTATAAATCATAAAAATATGCTAACGTGAAAAATTTATGCTAAATTAAGAAGCATTACCTGATTTCTTAGCAAATCATTGAAAAATAACCTGTTTATAAAATAGAACTGCTTGCAAGCTTGTTGTAATCAGTACACGCCTGTCTTTACAATTAGAAAAATTTGTCAAGAGAAATTTACCAAGTTTCTGGTCCTACAGAGAAATGGGCAAAACATAGGGACACTTTAATAACAAGGTAGAAATTAGAATGAAACATAATGCTGTTGAAAATTCTATCCAATAATTTATGGGTATTGCTGCTTATTTCATTTTTAAATATGCTTAATTTTCCTTTTCCATCTTAGAATTAGTGAATTAAGACTAATATTAATACCAAATGTTTCCTGTTTTTTTCATTTTCTCATTTTATTTGGCTCATTCAAAAAATGACATTTCTTACAAATTCTAGAAAGTAAATAGAGTCTTTCTTATAAGAAAAAAAAACTTAACCATATTGGATTTTAGATATCATTGCTTTTTGCATCTCTAAAACTCTATTTTGTAAAACACAATGGGGGTCATCACAATGATGGTCATTAGATTAAAAAGGGGAGTCTCTGAGTATGCAATCACATTTTCATGCTTTCTAATACAATCATTGTCATATTGATGTGACTGCTATTTGAGGAGAAATTTCTAACAATATCAAACTTTCTTTTTGGGGTGAGGAAGAGGAAGTCAGAATTGAGACTGGGATATATGCATTTGCAAGTAAATTTACGGTATTATTTTCAATTTAAACTAATATGAGAAAATTTTATGTTGGGTAGTGCCTTCCATTAAAAACAAACCTGTCCAAATATGAAAATACTGCATTTAATTTTTTGAAACTTATGGTGCTTTATGTACATCTCTAGTTGTGGGCTTTTCATGATTATCATCACCACCTCCTAAAGCTTGTCTCAATTTTGCTGAAGAGGATCTTTATTTATTTGGAATCATCTCTAAAATGTGCATTAAAGTGATTGAGCACAGGCTATAATCCCAAATTGGTCCTACAGAGATTTAATGGAAACATAGAAGAGTGTCATTGTGATAAAACAAGCAAATAACAACAACAAAACTTAACTCTAAACTTTATATGTTCATAGTGTGCCAGCAAGGTGAATGGGGGGAAATATGGTACCACTAAGGATTATCCTGATGATGCTATTCGGTTTGCAAGAAGTCACCCACTAATGCATCAGCCTGTGAAACCTGTTCATAAGAGGCCAATCCTGGTAAAAACAGATGGAAAATATAATCTGAAACAAATAGCAGTTGATCGAGTTGAAGCTGAAGATGGACAATATGATGTCTTATTTATTGGCACAGGTAAAAAAATTGCATCTAATGGAGGTCTTTAAACTGTTATTTTAAAGATAATTTAAAATTAAAATGATGAGGAAACATCCCTTGACACTCCCTTTGCATACTCATTTCATCTGTTTCCTAACACTGGAATAATATAATTCTATAATAATAATAACTTATAATTATATTAATAATAATAAGATTTATATAGCACTTAATATGTGCCAGGCACTGTACTACCTAAGCACTTTCATTTGAATCTCACAACAACCCTGGATGAAAAGTGTTATTATTATTCTCATTTTATTGTTGAGGAAGCTGGGGCTGATTGAGGTTATTATTTAGATTCCCACTGTTAGGCAGTGTCTGAGATTTGATTTGAAGTCATTTATTCCTAACTCTAAGACTATTCCCTGTGCCACTCTTCCTGCCTCAATGAACGGAAAATGAGAGGAAGATGAAGTTTTCTGCAATAGGGCGTAGAAGTAGGAATGGGGAGGAGGAAAGGGGAACCTATCAGCCTTAGATGAACAATGTCAGTTCCAAATAACAGTTCAGTCAGAAATTGAAATGTGGTACACAAATCAGGAATATGCCATCTTCTGCCAGATCCCGCAAAATGGCTGAGGCTTTTGACTTGTTGGTGAATTTTCAGATTCTTTAACAAATTCCATTAAGGGAAAAAGATCGGTTTGAATCTAAAACCATCAAGAGGGTGTTAGAGGAGGGTGAGCCTCTAGAACCAATCTTGTCATGGGCTGGTCAGGATTTTTCCAGATAAATGTTCATAATTTCAAAGAAGGGTAAGTCAGAAAGGAGAGATGATGAATAGGTTTTATTTGTGTTTCCCCCGCCTAATCAAGTACTTTGAAAGTGTTTATTGAATTAAATAGAATGATCTTATAGAAAATAAGAAGACTGAAGTGAAATTATGCTTTAAAAGCATTCAGAGAAACCTTTAACAACCAGCTCTCCAGAATGGGGAAAAAAGTATCTGCATGAAACACTTTTAAATTTAATCTGCATTATTCACATTTTCCATCAACTTCTTAAGTTTAGACAATCAGCAAACAATAAATCGTGCCTTGAGTTGTAGCATTGGTGATTTATGAGGTATAAATGCTTATATTGCAAATGCACGGTCTCTAGAACAGCCCCTAGACATTTTCCTCACCGAGGTATGCACATGGCCTACTGCTACTCCTTTATATCCCAGTATGATTTGGAGATACTTGGAGTATATTATTAATTTATAGAATTGAATTAAAGCTCTTATAGACAGATTTATAAATCTCAACTTTTCCCCATCTACAACAAGAATAACTTGCATTTAAAATTGCTCTGTTATAAATAAATTTGTTTGATATGGTACAAAATTAATTTGTTTTTCCCAGAATTTATACATATACTTTTCTATAAATGGCAATGAAGAAAGGTGTTCATATCTGTATCTAACATAAATTAATGTAATAATTTCTCTAATGCTAATAGGCTTTGTGTTGGCAGCTCAGGGTGACAAATGTGACAGTTATGGCTCTGATAATAATTGACTATGGATAATAATTATTATTGTGATAAAAATCAATATAATGAATTTCAAAAATATTAACTTAATCTATATTTGCTTTAAAAAATAAGTTTTAGTGCATGCAACTGATTCTTGTTTAGAAAAAACTACAAAATAAATAAAAATATATGAACAGAAAAATACTAAAAGGCTAGGTTTTTTTTAAAGTATCACTATGATTTTTAGAAAAAAAAGGCATGTTTAAATTGAAAATAACATATATTAAGGAATTCATCAAGTATCCAGGGAATATGATCATGGTTGCAAACACTTTTACATCTCAATAAAGTGGTACATGTTATTTCTCAAGCTCTATAGGGAAATAAATTAATATAGCAGATATTCTTTTTTTTTCTTTTTTTGCTTTTTGCTGAGGCAATTGAGGTTAAGTGACTTGCCCAGGGTCACACAGCTAGGGAATAAGTGTCTGAGACCAGATTTGAACTCAGGTCCTCCTGACTTCAGGGCTGATGCTATATCCACTGCACCACCTAGCTGCCCCATAGCAGATATTCTTTATTGGAGTCAGTATCTTCCCTACTATATCTTTAATCACTCAAACAAAGAGACTTGAAGGTATGAAGACATTGGTATGTAACCAAAGTATAGTTTATCATTTCAAATGAAGGCCATGCCTTCGCAACAATATTTATTTTAAGAAAGAAAATGGGAAAACACTCCATATGATTTCTAGAAATTGACATCTGATAATTCTATTGGTATCTTTCTCATTTATTCATTGTATACAGTAAATGTTGATATGTTTTGTATATGGAGTAGCAAAAGAAGTACATTAGATTTCTATAAGACTCAAAAATATAGTTGGCCAGTAGCATCTTATTAGGCTTCTAATAAGA
The DNA here is from genome assembly GCA_023553655.1 of Myrmecobius fasciatus. NCBI lineage: Eukaryota > Metazoa > Chordata > Mammalia > Dasyuromorphia > Myrmecobiidae > Myrmecobius > Myrmecobius fasciatus. Next base: position 47,949 of record JAJPUD010007592.1, on the reverse strand, counting down.
TACAAATATTAACTGTTATACTAAAAAGTGAAGTATTTGACAAAGTAATCAATAGTGAAAAAACGAGGAATAGACACTATGTTGATAAATAATAGAATCTGAGCTCATTAGCAACAGAACAGCCCAATAATATTATTTTACCAAAGAGCTCACTCAGTACATGTCCTTTCCTTCCTATTGGGTTATAAATATCGTGTCCCCCCCAGATCTATCACAATATCACAATATCAAGTTATCTATTAGGAAGAGGAGTTGACATAAAATAGGTTTTAGCTTATGAGTTAAAAACTATTTAGAGAGCTGTATTAGGGCTGATTTCCAGTTCTTGTTTATTCTTTTTTTTTTTTTTTTTTTGGTTTATTCTTTGTTTTTAACCTAGTATCTGGAAATTCCATCAAATAATTTGTATTGAAATGTGATTTACTTACTTTTTTATTAATGTTGTTTATAATATTATTTTACTTAATGCTTATATTTTGAATGAACTTGTATTTATTTGGCATAAGTGAAAATTTCAAAAATAATTGTTTCTTACATTATCTCCAGGTACTTTTTTAAATAGTAAAATATTTCAAATATAAACATTTTACATAAAGCAATTTTGCCAACAACATTTCAATGAAGTATAATTTCTATCTAAAATGGAAATAAAGGAAAGTTATAGTTTTAGTACATCAAAATTCAATATGAATTTTAGAAAAATGGTAAGAAAAAAGTTCAAAGAACAAAAATAAAATTGAGAATAGTCACTCTGAAAGTGTATTTGTAAAAGAGAATTTATTATAAGAACCCAGACTTCAGAAAGGGAGATGTAACTGTTTTAGAAATACTCTTAAATTGTTTCTAATATTTTGAGAGTATATCTTCAACCAATTTTTTTTCCCATTTCCTCTCTGTGTTTATGAAAGGAAATTACCTTTTAAAAACTCTACATGGAAGTTTTTCCCCAACCTTTATAGCAGTTTTGAAGAATTTTAATGGAAAAAACTTTAGATGAAAACAAAATAAAAGTATATAGGAAAAACTGAAAAAGTAAAGTATTTTAGCTTTTGTGTTGTGACTGTGAGTCATGGAACACAATAATGTCCAGAGAATTAAGACTGGGAATTAACTTAAGGGCAATGAAGTGAACAAGGTGGATATGAAAAGGCTGTGATAGATTTTTTAAAAAGGAATTATGAAAGAGAAGCAGAGAAAAGTGTGATCCAAGAAAGGCATCTGCAAAAAGGAGATGGTTTAGTCCTGTGATGCAAATAAAGTATCATTATGAATGATCTGTGTCTTTAATTTATATCCTGGAGATATAAAAATAACCAAGGAAACCCTATCTGAGTGGTAATATCCCAGATATTTACAATGCAACAGATCATTTTTGAATCTTGAGTTTAATAGAAAGAGGGCTGGATTTTAAGGGACAGGGATTCTGATACCAACTCTAATACTTATTCACTACAAAGTAGTCTGAAAGGATTGATTCCAATTAACAATAAACTGACCAACTTTATTTTCTGAAAAGATATGAATAGAAAATCTAAACATAAGAAAGTAACAATGGGTGAAATGGGAGTGTGGTATAGTGAAGTAAAAACAGTATCAAAAATGCTAATGCTCATTTCAACATTATTAACATGTAGTGGACTTCCTGCCATCTAGGGGAGGGGAGGGGACTGGGGGTAAAATTTGTAATGGAAAGCTTTGTAAAGATCAATGTTGGGGAACTACCCATACATATGTTATACAAATAAAAAGCTTTAATAAAAAAATAAAAAAAATGCTAATGCTCAGATGAAATAAAGGGTAAAGGAAAGATAGGTGTGTGTGTGTGTGTGTGTGTGTGTGTGTGTGTGTGTGTGTGTTTTATATTAGATTGGAGGAAAGTGAATCATCTTCAATTCTGGAAATAAATGAGATATGACAAACAAGAAAAAGCACTGCTGATAATTTCTTGTTTTGCTTCTGTTTCTTCTGAAAAGGAGAAGGACCTTTACACTGGAAATGACAGAACAAAAATGTCTAACAGGGAGTTCAGAGTCAAGATAAGAAAATAATAATGATATCATCAAGACACCCTTTGTGAATGTAAATTACCTGACCTAGATGATTTAACATTTTTAGGAACTGGACTAGCACATACAATTGCTAAGTCAAGATAAGTGCTATTTGGATGGTAATAGAAAATCAGAGAGGTATCTCAAAATTAAAGAAGGTCAAAAAGAATAGATGTGACAAATTCTAGGCAAGTGAATTTAGCTTCAATTACCGGGGATGTATTAATGGATTGACATAAAGATGGTTAATGATCATGTAGCAAAAGAAGCAGTAATTTTAAAGAGTTAAAAGACTTCAAAAAGGATTGATCATGCCAATCTATCGTTTTTTTTTTCCCCTGAGGCAACTGGGGTTAAGTGACTTGCTTAGGGTCACACAGCTACAAAGTATTAAGTGTCTGACACCAGATTTGAACTCAGGTTCTTCTGACTTCAGGGCTGGTGCTCTATCCACTACACCAGCTAGCTTCCCCCTTTTTGTTCTTTTTTAAAATAGAATTACAAAAGCAATAAGTCATAGAAATGTTTAGATATAATTTGACTAGATTTTAGCAAAGAATTTCATGAAGCCTTTTAAAGTGATCTTGTGGAAAAGATGGAGAAATATGAACTAGATTAAAATATAATATTTAGATAGATTAAGATACAGTTTAATGAATAATCTTGAAGAGTTGTTAGTATTGCTTCAACCATCAGGAGTTTTTTTTGTGGAACATACTAGCAATATGTTCTTGGTTCTCTTATTAAAATTTATCATAATAACTTAGATAAAAGCATTGAAAACATCCTTGCCAAGTTTGCAGAAGACATAAAACTGAGGATAGAATTTCAAAATATCATGACATTCTGAACTTAATAGGATTATATTCATTAGTGACAAATGTAAAGGCATACATTTGCATTCAACAAATAAATTTATTTTATACAGTATAATAACAATAATAACATTTAGTAGCACTTACTTTGTTCTAGTCCCTGTGCTAAGCACTTTGTAATTATTATTTCATTTGATCCTCACAACAAAGATGAGGAAAGTGAGAAACAATTTTATTTTTTTTTTTGAGAAACAATTTTAAAAGGCTATTGGGAAAAAAGCTGGAAAATGATATGTCAGAAACTTGGCTTAGACCTACATCTCACGCTCCATACTAAAATAAGGTCAAAATAGGTACATGATTTGAGCATAAGGGGTGATAGGAGAGCAATGGATAATTTACCTATCAGATCTTTAAAGAAGGGAAGAATTTATGATCAAAGAAGAATTAGAGAACATAAAGAAATGCAAATGGATAATTAAATTTTAATTAAAAAGGTTTTGCACAAACAAAACCAACAGAAACAAGATTAAAAAAGTACAAAGCTGGGAAAAAATTTTATAGCCAGTGTTTCTGATAAAGGCTTCATTTCTAAAATACATAAAGAACAGTGTCAAATTTATAAGAATACAAATTTATAAGAACCCAATTAATAAATAGTAAAAAGATATGAACAGACAATTTCCAGATGATAAAATTAAAGCCATCTATAATCATATGAAAAAAATCCTCTAATTCACTATTCACTAGAGAAATGCAAATTAAAACAGTTCTGAAATACCACCTCATACTTCTCAGATTAGCTAAGCTGACAGGAAAAATAATAATAAATGTTGGAGGGAATATGAGAAAACTGGGATACTAATGCATTGTTGGTGAAGTTGTTAAATGATCCAACCATTCTGGAGAGCAATATGAAATTATTTCCAAAGGACTATAAAACTGTGCAAATCCTTTGACCCAGTAGTGTTACTACTGGGTCTGTATCCCAAGGAAATTACAAAGGAGAGAAAAGGATCCACATGTGTAAAAATGTTTTTAGCAGCTCTCATTGTGGTATCAAAGAATTGAAAAATGAGTAGATGCCCATCAATTGGGGAATAGTTGAGCAAGCTGTGGTATATGGACATAATAAAACATTATTGTTCTATAAAAAGTAATGAATGAGTTGATTGGAAATGCCTGGAAATGTATGAATTGATGTTGAGCAAAATAAGCAGAACCAGAAATACATTGTACACAATAATAGCAAGAATGTATGATGATCAACTATGAAAGACTTGGTTCTTCTCAGTGTTCAGTAATCCAAGGCAATTCCAATAGACTTTGTATAAAAAATGCCATCTGCATCCAGAAAAAGAACTATGGAAATTAAATGTAAATCAATGCATGCTATATTCACTTCTTTTTTTCTGTTTTTTTCCCCTTTAATGGTTTTTCCTTTTTGTTCTGATTTTTTTCCCTAATATGATTCATAGAGCAATGCATATTAAAAACTGATTAATTAATTGATTTTTAAAAAGAGAAAAAAAGGATATTGTTACACTGGAGAGCATCCAGAGGAAGGGAAGTAGGGTGATAAATGTCTTGAATCCATGTCATTTTTGATATGATTGAAGGAAGAAGAATCATGAAATTTGTCTTCATAGGAAAGAGCTTAGATCTGTAAGGGTAATTTGTTTTGATGTCATGAAAAAATTTCCTAACTATTAAAGCTATCTAAAAGTCCTACTCTGGGCGGTGGAAAGTTTCCCCTCATTGGAGAGTTTCCAAAAGAGTCTGGATCTCACTTTTCCAATGTTCCCTAATTTGGATTATTTGTGTATATAGGTTAGAGGAAATAGCCACTGATCACTTCCTGTGATTCTGTGGGAAATAACACAGATCTTAGTTTATTCATCTATAAAATGTAAAAAATAATACTTGAACTAGTACTTCATAAGGATATTTTAAGCAATGTATTTGGCAAAGTATAAAGCATTATATAGATGTAAATTATGGCTATTACCAATATTGCTATATCTTAAATAACAAGATTTTTGTTATCTGTATCATTATTATTGCTTCAGTATATCTGATACCATAGACCAACCAACCTCCTTTTATTGCCATTCAACTCATATACTGAAAGCAAATAATCTATAATATATTACCTGTTCAAAATTAAATTGCCTTTAAAAAATAAAGATTATTTTTTTCTTTTCCCAACAATGAAAAATAAAAAATAAAAAAGCAAACCCCATTTTTAAAACATGAAATAAATTTCCACTTTGATCATGTCCAAAAATAGCTGTTATAGCCTATACATTGAATTTGTCAATATAGACTTCCCTCTCAGAAGCTGGATATCATACTTCATATGGTCTGTTGCATTATGGTTGATCATCATGTTGATCAAAATTCTCAAATCTTTCGTAGTTACTGCTCTTCTAGTTTTGTCATTATATAAATTTAGCTTGTTTGCTTTATTTCCCATCCCCCAACAAGAGCATATTTCCAGGGATGCACTTATATGAAAGAAGTGAAATAAGGCAGATTATCAAGGAAATATATTATTGTTAGCATCATCATCATGATTCTTTTTTTATTATTTAGTAGCCCATATTAGAAACTCTAGTTCATGTCAATTTTATATTATATTCAAGTAATAATGTATTGACAGATATTGTATTAGTGACCTAATAGAACATATGAATAATCTCCAAACAGAAAAAGTCCAGGTGAAAATTAGGCTGCTTTGGAATCTATTATCTTTATTATTATGTATGTATTGATAATAGACTTGGATATAGCCAGACTAACTTAATTAGATTAACAAACCAATGATTAATGTCAAATGAATTTATTTGACTTTCTCTTAGTAAATGACATTAAAATATGTTTGTGTGTATATATATAATACACATATTAAATATATACACATACATTCATAAGTAGAGTAACAAAACTGAGCTCTGTAGGTATGTGGGTTGTTTTTTGTGTGTGTGTGTGTTTGTTTTATTTTATTTTATTTTTTTGACCTTGTTAGGCATGACTTGGAGGGAAAGGTGCTACAAGAAGGGGGCTTGTAAAGGGATTCTTTACAATGATTTAAGCAAAATTCCTTTTTTATCTTGAGATTTTTTGCTCTAAAAATCATTTTGCATTTATTTATCTGAAAAAAAAACAATTGTCTTGCTTATTCTTTCTTTTCTAGATAGTGGCATTGTATTAAAAGTAATCACAATTTACAACCAGGAAACAGAATCGATGGAAGAAGTAATTCTAGAAGAACTACAAGTATTCAAAGTATGTATGGGAGACAGTAATTTCTTAAAATCAACAAATAATTAAACACCTATACATTAATAGAAATACAGTCATAACATCTATTTATCCTAAATTATGTATTGTGAGTTTCGAAAGAACTTGAAACTAGAAAGTGTTAAAAATTCAGATATGATCTTTTTCTCTTGTAATATTCTAAGCAAGTAAAGAGAGTAGCATTTTCCAAACACCAGTATATTTAACATATTCTGTAATATAAGAATAAAAAATGATACTTATTTCCTGATTCATATGGAAATTAATCCTAGTATTTTCTAGTTGTAATTTTTATGAAGATAATATAAATTTGAGGTAGTATTTTGAAATAAATATTTTACCTCAAAAATATGATAATTACTAATAGTACATATATATTTGTTTCCCTTAAAATATATTAATCATATATTTATCATTTGGTCATTCTACCTCTGTTTCTTATCTCTCTGCTTTTCGTTTTCCTCCACTATACAATGCTTCATAGAGCATTCTATCTGAAGTCTTCCTTCTAGGCTGCTTAGTACTTTCAAAGTGTTTCTGCTTTTTTAAAAATACATAACTAGATCTTCTTGATGGTAGAAATCTGTGAAAATATGGGGTGACAGAAATCTTAATGCAATTTTAGGTTATCAAAGCTTAGATTTAAATAGCTATTAGACTTTAAAACTTTTCTTAGACTTTTAAGTCATCCTCTAATTTCACTAATATAGAATAATCTTCTATATGCTTTCTTTTTATTATAAAATTCTATTTACTTCCTTCCTAATTCTAAATTCTAAAATATCATTTTTCCTATCTTAGAAAACTATTTTATAAAAAAAATGAGTCTGTATATGTGAGTGTAAATAGATAGGCTTTAATCTCAGGCTATTTTTTATTTTTATTTTTATTTTATTTATTTATTTTTGCTGAGACAATTGGGATTAAGTGACTTGTCCAGGGTCACACAGCTAGAAAGTGTTAAGTGTCTGATCCAGATTGGAACTCAGGTCTGGTGTTCTATCCTCTGCGCCGCCTAGCTGCCCCTTATTCTTTTTTTTTTTTTTTTAATCTTGCTTCAAATGTCTTTTCCTTAAAATACCTGCAGTATGGGCAAAAATTTGAATTCTAATGAGGCAACACCGTTTCTAACTTTTTTCCATAGACAGATAGTATTAGCTGGGGGGCAGATATAAAATGGCAGATTTTAATCCACCATTTAGAAATATTTTCCATATTATTCATTCAGAAAATATGAATGTGGTAGAGTATACCAAAAAATTATTGCCTAAGGCAGGGAGCTCAGTTCCTTCACTTCTACACCAGCAAAACTTTAAAAACAGCATGTGATGTGAGTGAATAATTAGAAAATAGAATTCATCCAAGGACTCCTTCCTCAGAATTGCACAAAAGATCAGTCAGAAGTCCACTGGCAATGAGAATAGTGGTCAGATAGTACCATACTCAAGCAAGAAGGTAGCTTGTCCACCTACAAGACATTGGTCTTTCATAATCTATAGATGGACAAATTGAGTATGAAAGACTAAAGCTAAATAAATGATAGGATGGTACTATATTCTGTGTAAAGAACATTTCCTCTGGAGTCAGAAGGTATAGATTCACATCCTGTCTACAGTACTGCTTGTTTGATCTTGAGCAACTTATTTTGGCCTACCTTCATGTCAGTTTCTTTAATTGTAAATTGAGAGGATTGAATTAGGTTACCTTCAAGTTTCTTTTCAGCTCTAGATGTATAACCAGTCAGGCTGGTTAAAGTATATACTGTTTTGTTTAGCAAAGCTTATATTTATATATTGCCTTGGTAAAAAAAATTTCTACCACTATTCTTTCCTTAAAATTATTTATTATATAAAATTTAAAATATATTAAAAAATAAATTTTGATAAACTTTTCCCTTTCAGGTTCCAGTTCCTATTATTTCCATGGAAATTTCTTCAAAAAGAGTAAGTATTTTTCACTGTGGATTAGTTACTATGAAATGATATATAACATTTGATTGAGATCAAAAGTACATGTGTGTGATAATACAACCTCTTTGCAATGGGAAAAAATGGCACATTTTTTAAAATAGCATATAATTTAGTTTTTAATAGATTTCTTTGGTACATCTGGCAGAGAAATCTCTTCATGGGGAGTTCTCTACATTGATGAAATTACAGGTACTATACAAGAAAAAGAGCAAAAGACAATAAAAATCAACTTCGTGTCTACAATCATTGCATTGCTTTTTTCCCTTGAGATTTTTTTTTTTTTTTTTTTGCTGAGGCAATTGGGGTTAAGTGACTTGCCCAGGGTCACACAGCTAGGGAATGTTAAGTGTCTGAGACCAGATTTGAACTCAGGTCCTCCTGACTTCAGGGCTGGTGCTCTATCCACTGTGCCACCTAGCTGCCCCTTCCCTTGAGATCTTTAAAAGAACATTTGTAGTTTTCCTAGATCATAGCAAAATTCTGTCTATACATTGGATAGTTAAAAGATCATTTATTTATTGCATTTTCATCTCATTTGATTCTTAAGAGTTTTGATTCCTGTAATTTTTAAGTTTGGAGAACAATTTTATAACTTTGTGAAGTGAAATGTTGGTGTCCTTCATGCTTTGCTGAAGTAAGCACTAATGTCTCTTCCTATTCTGTTTAGAATTAGGATGTCAATATCCATTTCAGATTAAATAACTTAGAAGGGGAGAGGGAGTGCTGTATCATTAGTGGCTGGAAACTGTTCCAGTGAAAATCCATGCTGTCAGAAATATTCAGATGTGGGTCTCTGTGTTATAGGCTATTGGAAACTGTTCATTTTTGTCACTGGAGGTTCTTCCTTTTGATTTCTATAGCAACAACTGTACATTGGATCTGAATCTGCAGTGGCCCAAATCCGATTCCATCAGTGTGACATGTATGGTACAGCTTGTGCTGATTGCTGCCTAGCAAGGGACCCATACTGTGCATGGGATGGTATATCCTGTTCCCGCTATTACCCAACTGGAACACATGCAAAAAGGTAAAATGGTGGCTTCTCAGTGACATATTTTGACATATGCCATAATTATTGATATATAAAACTTTCCTTCTCTGGAGAATGGTTACCAAAGGCTTGTCTTCTGAAGTTAAAAAATATTAAAATCAACCAATTTAAGTGAAGCTCAGTGAAAGCATCTAGAACTATGTAGATTAAAAAAAAACTGCATTGATTTTCTGTAAATTACCTTTCAATATGTTAACTTATATCTGATTAAATATTGTTATTGAGATGTTGAAATTAATTGACATATATATATATACACACAAATTTGTTACAGACATTATAAATATCATATTACATATAATAGACACAAAATATTGCATCTCTATGTATTACGTGTGTTGTGTGTATATATATATATTTATATTTACACACACACACACACAGAGACAAAGACAAAGACAGAGAGAGACAGAGAGAAAAAGAGAAAGAGAAAAAGAGAGAGTTAGTTGAGCTCTGGATCAAGAGTTAGAGGATCTAGATTTGAATTTCATGTCTGTCACTTAATGCCCATGTGATTTGGGATAAGTCACATCTGTTCTGTAGGTTTCATGTTCCTTATTTTTTAAAATTAAGAGTCTGGACTAAATCTTATATTCCTAATGGGCGTCTATTGGCTATTTAATATATTAAACAGAAAGGGCATGAAAAAACCTATACATCGCATGTTTATGCATATAAATAAATGTGTGTATACAAATTAAAGATATATACATGCATGTATATATATATATATATGTATATGGGGAGAGAGAGGAAATAAAGATATTATGTGTGTGTGTGTGTGTGTGTAATGTCTAGATCTATAATTTCCTTGATGTAGTAAACTCAATATAGAAACTGTCTCCATGGATGCCAATCTCTAATTTAGGTGTAGTCTTAAAGAGTTTCCTAGTCCCTGAGAAGTCTCATATGTTAGATGAAGTACTTGATACCAAGTCTTCCTTACTCTAAAACTATTCTTTTTATCTATTATACTCTGACTTTTCGTAAACTGTTTTGCCCCCTTAATTAATCATATTTTCCCATCTAGAGGAAACTATTAAATTATTTTTAAAATTTACTTCGAAAAAAGATAATTAAGAAAAATGGACATTTGTGTCACGAGAATATGTAATACAAAAGATTTTGTAAGTGTAAAAAAGAGAGGCAATATGACATTATATGGAAGCATCTAGATGGCATAGAGTTTAGATTTCTGGGATATCAGACATTTACTTGCTGTGGGACCTTGGGCAAGTCACACAACCCCTAATTTATCTCAGTTCCTCATAGGTAAAGTAGTGACTTGTTAGAGAAGAAAGTGGCAAATGATCCTAGTCTCTGCAAAGTCCATATAACTATATAGTCTATATAACAAAGGCTATATAAATATATAGAGTTGAATATGACTAAATAACAACAAGAACAGTAATAACATTACACAATCCATCATTACTAGCTTTTTGAAGCCTAGAAATATAGGTCTTCTTTCAGGTTTCCTTACTAATCCTTAATAGCTATGTGATCATGGGAATAACATCCTCTCAGTGCTTCCAACAACCTTCTAGGACTAAACTATGAAATCATGAAAGAATAGGGATATGCATACATAATAGGAGAACTCCATGGTGATGAAATCAGAACTTCTCTAAAGTAATAAAAATGTGACAAATTACTTAAGGTAATTAAGGACAGAAAGGATGATTATTCATTGTGAGCTCCAAAGTTGCATTCACATATTTAAATCACAAAATAAGTTTACAAAGTTTGTATTATTAGAAGAAAATGTTTTTCTTATTCTAAAAAGCATATGGAAAGCAATAATGATCATTAATTTTATATAGGTTAATTTTATATTTGTATAAAGATAAATCTCGATAATTCCATATCTACCTATGAAGATTAATTATGTATAAGTTCATGAACTCCCAGTACACATCACTGTGTTAAATAAGATAGCATTCATCTCCATTCCATCTCTATCCCCAACCTTTCCTCTTGCTATTTATCCCCATCTTCTTGTATCAATAGAAGCTGGAGAGCTTTAAACTTAGTCCTAATTGTATCCAGAAGAAATTAAATCTTTAATTTATGAGATGACATTGGGGAGGCGAGGAAATGAATAAAATTTAAAAGCCTGTTAGATAATACATGAAGTGAATGTTAGGCACAAGCAGGATAGTAAATGATGTTTAAAGGGGGAGAAAAATCCTTCAAGATTTCAAAAGGATATTTTATACTTGGGGGAAAAAATCAAGATAAGCTGTTTCAAGAACTCATGAAACCAGTTTATGGATGGTGTCTCTCAAAAGCAGTGGTATGGGTCTGGTGATAGCAGCAAACAGTTTGCCTTCTAATTTAATTATATGCATTACCTATGAAAATAATAAAGTTATATAAAAATAATGGCTAGCTATAAAATACATAGGAAACCACCTACTTCGTAAATTACTCATTACCTGAAACAGTAATTTTGGACAGGCCAGATAAGAAATTATAAAGATTCTAGATTTAAGGAGACACATAGGAATGTATTTAGTTTCATATTTGAACTTCCAGCATTTAATAGATGTGTAACCATGAGAAAGCCATGTGCTGGAAGTGCAGATGTAAGACTAATCTTCTTGATTCCAGACCCAGAAATCTATTATATCACACTGCGTTCCTCATTGCTTAGTGAGTGATATTTTGAATGAGTAAAAAAGTCTGACATTGATTATTTAAATCTTCACAAAATAACCTTATGCGGAAAGGAACTGCAAAACAATTTAATCAAATGTGCTGTGTTTGCGAAAGTTTTCAGAATTCCCCCTTTACCTGGAAATCAATAGTCCTAAATGGCCTATACAGAAATTCCGGCAGAAACAGATGTATCCACTTTTTCAACCCTGCCTTGGATCAACTGCTGCTTGTCTTAGAAATCTATGCCTGGAAGGCATAAAAAGTGTTTAGATAAACATGAAATGGGGAAATGGCAAGCTACTACACATGAGGGATTCAGAGATTTAAAAGAAAAAAACAATTCTAAAATAAATCCTGCCTTTGCCCCCTGTCCTCTATGCCAGCTGCTTCTAATCTGTTTCATTTGAAAGTGAATATTTTAACTCCTAGGCAAATGCATGACCTATGTAATTAATGAAACGTGTGACTTAATTCAGTTCACATGAAAGACTAAGGGATCTCCCTTCCCTGCCCCCACCTGAACTCCAGTGACTATAGTTCTTCCTGGGTCTAGCATTTTGGTAACAGAAGAAGAATCCCTAAGTTTCTTCAACAGGAATCTTTTTGAACTTTGGGGTTTCTCAAGGAGCCAAGTTATTTCTTAATTCCTATGAAGTTATATGAACATTTTTTAAAAATCAAAAATCATTAGTTTTCTAAATAAAGTGATCCAAAACAAAATAAAGCAAAGATATAAAGTGAGAAATAGTGGATTGTGGATTTACTTTTACTTGTTTGATTTTTTTAACTAAATATTTAAATGTCTTTTACTTTTACATTGCCTGCATTTCCTCTGTAATCTTGTTCTCACTCCCTGCAAGAGAGCTATCCCATATTATAAAGTGTTTTTTTTTTAAGGAAAGAGAGAAAGTAAACAAAACTAATAAATGCATTAAAATATCTGACAATATATGCAATATTACATAATGGTGTACCCCCGCCCCCAACTCTGCAATTTCAGACAGACTTTAATATTTTAGCTCAAGAGCCAGCAAAGGACCTCAAATGCCACCTGATCCTTAGGATCTGATGTTGAATATGGTGAAATGACTTGCCCATGCTCACAGAGGGACTAATCATCAGAAATGGGAAAGTAAACATAGATCTTTAGGCCCAGGGCCAGACATTGCTTTATTCACTCTGCAACACTAAGTGCTTCCCCCAAGTGGTCTGAATAATCACTGCTTGATTGTAGTATAATAGTATGTACTGTATACTTATACAAATACACACACAGTATATATTGTAATATATTCATCTAGAATGCCTATGAGGATTGTTGATAATTATCTGCTTTGGCGGAATAGTTAGGCTAAATAACTGATTAGTTCAAGGAAATAGTTTTTGGGATATGGTCCATCATGGAAGAAAGTACAGAATGGGACTGAGAAAAAAGGAACAAAGAGGCCAGTGAATATTTTCTTAGAGAAAGTTAAGTGGGTAGGATGAGGAATATGAGGAAATGTGAGAAGTGAAGGGATGTGGGCAAAAGTCTTACTCATTAACTTTACTAATTTTAGTTTCATAAAGTAGCGAGATTTGTCAAATGAGTTCAGATTTTGTGAGCCATCACCTACCCCTAGAGGGGTTTTTGTGGATAAGTTCCAATACATGAAAGGAAAATTGTTTGCTTTTATAACAGATCATTTTTACTAAAGACCTGGCTAGCAACAGAAATTGAAAACTTGCTATTAAAATAAATAGTTCTCTGTTCTCAGAGTGAAAATGACCCAACAGAGGAAAAATTAATATACAGCAAAAATCTCTATATTCTTTCAAAATATAGCAATCCCCCTTCTCTTGCTTTTCTATTTTTTTTATTCTTAGCTCTCTTTGATAATGTTTCTAAATGGAAATTTTTTTAAAATTTATCTAATCCCCAAATACCAAAGCATTATTTTAAATTGTTGTAATGAATTATTTATGAAATCACATAATATATTGCAACTCTGTGAGAGATACCTTTATTTTAGTCTTCCCAATAATATTAAAACAAAATGTGTATGTTTAATTATTCATTTTTGTCTCCATTATCTGTCTTTAGAGTTGTCAATTTTTTCACCATAATTTGTTTTCCTTCTCCAATTCTTGCTTCATACTTTTTGTTTTTGTTTTAAAGTGATCCATAATTTGATTGCTGTGGACTCTCTCTCCTATAATACCTATTTTCAATTTCACAAATCCTCTATAACTTAATTGCTGATCTCTTCCAATCAATGGCTGAAATAGTCATCAGTTACTTGTCATCTGGTGATGAATCTCTCCAGATTTTAAAAGAAATATAATCTATCAAATGGTCTATGTGCAAAACCTTTTCTGATTGGTAGAACCTGCCAGAACTTATTTTCATTTATGATAACTTTTGAGAACTGATTAATTTCCATGTCACAGGGAAGCTTCAAAGTTAGACAATACTGGAGACCCTCATCTCTTGTCATATTTTACACATACTCATCCTCTGTAATGTCAGTTTCTTTGACTTTTTTCATTTCTCTTATTATTCCTCTCAGGAGGACTTTTTCTTGATACCTTAAACAGCAAATCACGAAGGGTAAAAAATACTCAGAACTGCATCATAGTGCTTTATTTTCTTTTTGATTACATCTTAGTTCCAGAATAGTTTTATAGAATATATGGACATGGAATAATATGAAAATGGTAAAATTTGTCTTTTTTCTTTAAGTTCCAAGTCTTTGGGATCCTAAAATATTACTTTTCTATTCTTCCTTGTACCAAGATTCCAACTGAATTATTCAGACCTATAGTGAAAAGTTTTCCTAGATAGTCATTGAAATATGAGACTATTCAACAATCTTATGTAAACATAATTATAAATACCCATTTAACCTAGCTTCCCATAGGCACAATGGTACATCTAGTGATTGAAATAACAAATACACCTTGAGGAATAATTTGTCTATTAGATTTGCTTTAATTCTCATGTCTTCCCAACTGTGGTAAATAATTTTTGTTTGATTCAGAAACATGTTCTATATAAATGCTATGTGCAAAAATGCTCTCTGTGGAATGTCTAAATTAATGAGCATGCAGTCTTTGTTCTCAGGGTACTTATATTTAAAAGGAGACATAAATCTATATGCTAATATTTCAAAATGAATCCAATTTTCAGATCCATTATCAATAGTACCTCACTTTTATTTTAGTTTTAGAATTTTAAATTTATAGTATCCTTCAATTTAAAAGTTTCTTTTAGTGATTTTATTTTTTTCTTCAAATATTTACATTTACATTATAGAAGCACATTTTAATTTTTTGTAGACTATAATATTGTGACTCCTAAGTTTATATCTTCAAGGAAAACACTTTGAAATTCCAATTCTCTAGTGGATGTGACATAATTTGAGCACTCCCTTTAATGATACAGATTGCAACTCACCAGGCCTACCAGTCTCATATGACCATTGTGTCTGTATTCCCATCAGAAATTACCAGAAAAAAACATTGTTATAATTATGGACTTTTCTTTCAGGGAGATGGTTAGGTTCATTAAAAACAATTCATTCATTTTTCATCATTTCCCAAAAGGCAACCCAGAATTCTATCTTCCTCCTATTCAATTCTGGGCCCCACTCAAAATTCTTTTATCTTCTCTCTAAAATCTATTTGGAAGGGCAACATTCAATTATAAGATGTTAAACCCTTCACAAGACTTAACATCATATGTAAATATGAGATTTGTTTTAATTATTGTTTGTGAAATAGTGTACTCTTCCTCATTTTAATACTTCAAAGTTAGATTATTCTCTTTTAAAGAATTTAAATTAAGTTTTACCATAGGGACAATGGAAAGGTAGGTGTGAATAGGCTAACAAGTGGGTGTGAATAGACTAATTATTATTGAAAATTTGCATGGTAATCAATAAAGGAGAGAATAAGAGAGGTAAAAGAAGTGACAGACGTCATTTAGAAAGAATTATAAATAGCCAGTACACAGTGTGCAGGCTCCATTGATATTCATATTTTGCCTATATATCTATACTAGAAGGTCCCTAGCACATTGTAGAGAATTTGATTGATGTTGTCACCTTAACAAATGGAGGGAAAACTTGTGTAAATGAGATAACAAATCTATCACAACATTGAAGTGCATAGAAAATATGTTCCCCTTCTGCATTTTTATTCTGGTATATTTCCCTGTTTGTGCATCTATTTTATATTCTTACTATAAATGATAATTTACCAAAGGGTATTAATTTTCAGAAAAGCATGACCTTTTTGGTCTAGATCTTTGAGCCCATTACTCCCAATGTAAAAACTCTTTCCACAAACACAGAACAGCAACTAATTTGTAACTTTTCTTAGAGAGCTGTCTATGCCACTACAATCTGACTCAGAAACATATAGCTAATTTGTCAGAAATAGGTCTTAATCTCATTTTACTGACTCCAAGGATGGCCCTCTATCTACTACACCACATTGCCTATTGTGTCAGGAGGTTATTTATGAAAGAAAATATTGGTTGATTCTTTTTAAATTTCTTTCTAATACAACTTTTATATTAGTGAATATTTTATGACATGTCTGTGATAAAATCTGAAAACAGGAATTCTAAACATATATAATTAATTTTCAACTACTGAATGAGATAGACTGTTATATTAATATTGCTCTGCCTTAACTTTATGCTGATTTATCCTGCTAGAGACAAAATGTTCAGATACAAATATATTTTTATGAAATGGACTTTTTACATTTAGGAACTTTATTAATGTTTATATTTAAATTAATATACTCCTACCATCTGGACTATCCACACTTATCTATTATCACTATATGTTAATTTCAAACTGAAAAGCCTTTCAATATCTGTTTATATAACACTGTTTTGACAAAGTGTAAGTTAGTCCTTTTTTACAATTTTTACTTTGGGATTCAGAATTAACTATATGGGACTGTTTAAAATATATTTTTTTATGGTTCTTAGTCCCTGAAGAATATAATTATTCCCTTTAGTAGCATTTGATAGAAGTAAAGGAAACAACATAACTCAGATTTTCTCCTTGTTTAGTATGACTGATCAATTTTTCAGGAGCAAAATTCTCCATGAGCTGGTAATGCAGATGGTTATATCTTAAACTCTGGAAAATTGAAAACTGTATGTCTTCTAAGCACTGCAATTTTTTCTCCTAGACGTTTCCGGAGACAAGATGTTCGGCATGGCAATGCAGCTCAGCAATGTTTTGGACAACAGTTTGTTGGTAATCTGAACATAATAAATTGCTATTAGTTTCTTTAAGCATACTTTACAGATAATCAAAATAAAAAGTATTAAACATCTAATATGAAGGATCATAGTTCTCTTTGCAGTTGACCTTCACAAGAGTCCTGTTTGTTTAAACAGATATTATTTTTAAATGGAAAAAAAATCGTGGTTATAAACATTAACAACTCACAACCAGATTCTATAGTTATTTCAAATCAATATATCACCCTGCCCTTAATGTAAATGTTTTGTATGGATACCTCCAGAACCATATATGTCTAATATTTATATAGCACATTAACATTTGCAAAACATCTTATGTGCATTGTGTCAACTATTCTTTGTAACAATACAGACATTATTAACTCAATTTTTATAGTTGAGGAAACTGAGGCTCATAAAAGCTGGGATTTGTCTAGAGTGAAGCAAAAATATCAGAAGCAGTATTCTGAAGAATATTTTAGAGAATTCTTTCGACTATATCACATTGTCAATTTCCTCATTCTACTTTCTTTTCTACCTTTCAAGAGTGCCTTGTCCCCTGATCCCTCATTCCTCTACTGTAACCAAGTATGTCTACTTTTCTTTATCTATGCCAGGAAATGGGCTTACCAATTATCTGAGACCAATTCCAGCTCTAGGAATATAGTACATAAAATGTCCTTGCTACATAAAGCCCTAGGCTTGGAATTAAGCCTCCTTCTTGCTGCTTCTTCTCCATAACAATTACGCAGACTCTTTACATGGTGGCTCACCTTAGGTTTCTTTGAAGCCTAGTCCTAAGGTTTAAGTTCCTTCTCACCTGAGTTTCTTATACCTAATTTAGTTGGAATTCCTAGAATTGCTTTGTTTTCTGTAGAGATGTGTAGTGTATTTATTTACCACCACCTTTGTTAACTTCTTAGTTATGACCACTGACTTTGGAAGCTATTCTTCCCTACTGTTATTCAGCCAAACGCCAATTCCTGACCATTTCTAAATTTTTCTATGACTTTTCTATTCATTTTTGCATAATACTAATTTTGAATAATTTTTTAATGGACCTAGACCTAAATGATTTAGTCCTGAGAAGCTAACTTTGATCTTGAAAAAACAATATTAGGCCTTAAAGGAACAAAACTTCTTAATTTGTGACAGAGACAAATCAGTGAGAGGAAAGAAAAAAAAAGGAGAAATTATGTAGTAACCCCACAATTTTCTTTACAGGAGAAGTGTTAGATAAAACTGAAGAACGTTTGGCTTATGGCATAGAGTATAACAGTACTTTGCTGGAATGTACTCCACGATCACTGCAAGCCAAAGTCATCTGGTTTGTACAGAAAGCACGTGAAACAAGAAAGGAAGAGGTAATTTTTCATTTGATTCTGTGTGGTTACAAAAAAAAATGCTTTTAAAATTGGGCATAATAGATATTTGCTGATCTGAAATGATTTCTTCTTAAAACTTTTATTTTTTTTAAATCAAGCTTTTCAATAGTTATTGATCCTTTATCATATTCACATCCATTAAACAAGGCTTTTAGAAACAGAAAATTGATCCAGAAGAATGATCTGTACAGATCGATGGATAATGATATTCCAAAATGGTAATTCTGATTTCTCACTAATGCACAACTCTGGTAATCTTAGCAAGGCATTGCTATTACTCTAGGTTCTCACAGGCTATTCCAACAAAAGAAAAATTTTGACTCAGTGAAGGGAGTCAGGTATTGGACCATAAATCTCTGAAATTCAAAGCCATAACTAGTTAAGTATTAAGAAATAAGGTTGGTCAATTTAGGGATTTTTTTTTTCAGCCACAATTATAATCTACAAACTAACCACTCAATCACCCAGTATTAAGCACTTCACAGTAGTGATATAAAAAGAAACATGAAACAGTTTCAGGCCTCAAGGAACTTAGATTGTAACACAAGCCACACACAAATGGTAATGTTTCTTGGTTAGAAGAAATAGCCATGCTGATAAAATTGTTGGTTGTGACTAGTTTAACAAAAGTTCTAGTAAAAGAATAATATTTTTAATATTACTCCTATGTTCAGTTAGATCATTTTAATTTATTATTTCCTTGTAAAAATGATTTGCCAATGAGGTAAATTACTTTCCTAAATAAAAGATTAACATCATCATCATCATCATCATCATCAAAAGGAATTTATTAAATGCCTAATTGGATGGTTTTAGAATAGGGACTATTACTAATGAACCACAATGACACAGTTCCTGCCCTCTAGCAATCTATAAGTTTATGTTGGACATGTAGAGGATGTAGAATATAATATTAATAGTTGGCATGTATTTAATACTTCAACATTTATAGAGCACTTTATCTTATTGCTGTCATGTGATACAACAATTCTGTGAGAAAGGTATGTTTTTAACTGATGAGGAGATGAATGCTTCAAGAGATAAAGTGACTTGCATTTGGTCACATTGAAAGAAAACTCCTTAGGGGGCATTCATATCTGACTCTTTGCTGATGTCAAGTGAAAGCCTATTCTGTTATATAATAGCACTTCTGCAGACATAGATAAAATGAAAAAAAAATTAATTTTGTAGATAAAATACATGTTTGAAGTATAGATATAGGTCAAGCAAAAGTGACTTCTAAAGGTAGAAACCAACAGTGGACAAGTAATTGAGAAAATAAAGAATTTCTCCATCAGAAAGCAAAAACTCTGTGCATCTCTAATTTTTCATTTCTCCATTGTCCCATTGGTCAGCAGACATTCTCAGGTTTCTACAATTCTACAAGTCTTTACTTAATTATTCTACTTTTATTCCTTTTCTGTCCTTTTTACTCTATTCCCTATGCCACCTAATATAGTTTCACAAAATAATTCAAGACATTGATTATGTCTAAAGATGTATGTCTCTCAGGCAAGACATTTGAGATATTTTTCAACGCTGATCTTTTGAAGCTTCTATTGGTCACTGTTTTTATTGGAGTTCCAGTCTTTTTAAATTGGTTTTACTCATGTTATTTTTGTTTGTAATAATTCAAAGTTTTTTTCTTGGTCATGCTTATTTCATTTTGCATCAGTTCAACCAGATTTTTCATGCTTCTCTGAATCAGTCATATTCTTCCTTTTTATGGTACGAGTACTCCACCACACATGTACTTTGTTTAGTCTTTCCCCTAATTAGTGAGCATACATTTTGTTTCTAGTTCCTTGCTATTTCAAAAAGTTCTTCTATCAATATTCTTGCATATTGAATCTTTTCCATCTAACCTTGAACTCTTTTGTATAATTACCTAATAGTAGTATTGCAAGATGATAGGATATTAATAGTTAAGTGTCATGGTATAGTTTAAAATCATGTTTTCAGAATGTTTGAAACAATTTACATCTCTGCCAATAACAATAAGTTAATGTGCCTTTTCTGTAACTCTTTCAATAATTGTTAACTTCCTTTTTGGTCTTTTTATTCATCTGATTATTATGAAAAAAGCCTGAATATATTTTAAATGTTTGTTTCTCTATATTATCAACTTGGAGTATTTTTCATGTGGTTGATAATAGTGTACTATAATTAATAACTAAGGGAAATCAGAGAAAGGAACATTAATATAAAAATATTAAATAAGATATTATTAAAACAATCAGGAACATTTTCAAGGTAGACAATATCACTATACAAAACAACTAAAATCACATGATTATACTTGTGTATAGATAAAAAAGCTTTAAAAAATACATCAATTTATATTAAAAACATTAAAGCCATAATAATAAGTGGCTCTTTTATTAATAATTTAAAACAAGTACTATTATTATCTGTAAATGAGAATAATTAAATTTCCAGTAATATTAAAGTAAGGATAAACATTTTTATTCTATTACAAAGTTTTAGGATTTCTAGCATTTGCAGTGAAATTAAAAGAAATCAACAGGATAAACAAGGAAAAAGAGACCATTAGCACTGCAACAGGAGGCATGATAGAAAATACTAGAAATTCAACTAAAATTAATTGAAACAATAATTTCAATAAAGTTTCAGGATATGAAATAAAGCCACAAAAGTATAAGTATTTCTTTGTACCATTAACAAAATCTAGCATGAGAGAGATCAGTCTAATCAGATGAGAATCATTATTTTCTAGTAATATTAAAGTAAGTATATCCATTTTCACCATTATTCTTTTACATAGCTTTAGAATTTCTAGCAATTGCAGTGAAGTTAAAAGAAATCAGCAAGATAAATAATGGAAAAGAAACCATTAGCACTGTATCAGAAGACAGGATAGAGAATACTAGAAATTCAACTAGAAATTAATTGAAATAATTAGTATCAGGATATAAAATAAATCCACAAAAGTATAAGTATTTCTTTGTACCACTAACAAAATCTAGTTCAAAAGAAAATAAAGTCTAGTCAGAAAATCTTTAGAATGTTCAAAATATTTGAACTATCTGTCCCTCCTAAGACATAGGATTTGTAAGATTATATCTGTAAAACAGTCTTTACAGAAAATAAAAATTTTAATTTTTCATTATTGTTTTATGCAAATATAGTAAAATTGCACACTAGCTAAAGCACTTTATAAAACACTTTGGTTACTTTATAGAACTAGAATAAATTATAATAAAATTCATCTGGAAAAGTAAAAGGTCAGATTTCTCAAGAAAAATGATGGGGGGAAAAAGGTGAAAATGAAGGGGGAAATTTAGTAGTCTCACACCTCAAATTATAGTGCAACTTTTATCAAAACCATTTGGAAGTGGTTTAAAAAGTTCAACATTTGGTAAACAATACTCATAAATAATTAAACCTAGTAGAATTGTAGATTTTGTAGAATAAATCAAATAATGTAACTCTTAACATAAGAACTTCCTATTTTATATGATCTGCTAATAATAAAATAAAATAAAATATAAAAACCTAGAAGGCAGTCTGGTACAAATTAAGCTTAAACTAAGAATTTAGGAATATACCAACATACCATACTAACTCTAAGTATATACTTAACCTGAATATTTTATTATTAATTGACAGATTTTACTACTTCATATGGGAGAATGGATCCTAATCTATAAAAAAGATGATTATAAAAGATAAAATGAAAATTTCTGATTACATGAAATTGTGAATCTTTTGTGTAATCAAAATAAATATTGTTAAAATTAAGAAACAAGTAATTAGGAAGCAAATTTCTTTTCTTCTTTTCTTAAAACTTTAACTTCACACCTACCTCCTTCATCACAAATGATCTCACCTCCCCTTGTACTGAAATCTGGTTCAATATTAATTCTCTCACTTTGTTGTCATAACTTTGTGTCCAACTCTTCCTCACTTCACTTGAGTCTTTCTTGGCAAAGATACTGGAGTAGTTTGTCATTTCCTTCTCCAACTCAGGTTTAAGTGACTTGTCCAGGGTCACAAAGCTCGTAAATGTCTGAGGCCAGATTTGAACACAGAAAAATAAATGTTCCTGACCCAAGCCCCAAACTCTAGCCTAGAAGCAGCTTGCTTCTAATCCTTTTTTTAAACTTCTGCACTTTTATCTAACTTCTCTCATGTCTTAGAGGAGAAAGTCAGCCTTATTCCCAATCTCCTTCTAGGCCATTTTCCATTACTTAGTTCTCTTTCCCAAGTCTTCAGTCTGTTTCACTTGCTACTTTCACTCTGCCTATAAATATGACCCATTTTCTGATTTAACTGAAAGATTTTTTTTTCCTCCTTTAATCCTGTAACTCCTTTCAGATATTCTAACTCTTATCCTTTGTTCTAACAAACTTCTTAAAAAAGATAGTCCACACTCAGTACCTGAACATTCTCTTCACTTGTGCTTCACATAGTATATGCCTTTGCAACTTTTTCCATACAGTTCTACTTCATTATATATTTCAGTGGATTTCTTTTCTCATCAATGTGAATCCTTCCTCTAACAGTACAGTTGATAACTCATTTTTGCCTAATCTTCCTATGCATTTCTTCTCTGGTCATTCCACAAATCCTCTAAGGTACTACCTGACATGCTGGAGCTCTTTCTTTGAATAAATTATCATTGATGTATGTTGTAACTTCTTTAAAATCACTGTTCACTATCATTGTTTATCATACAATAGAATAAGTTATAGTTATTTATGATAGTGCCTTATCAATACCATAGACTCTGTGTTCAGTGAAGGCAGGGACTGAGACTTAGCTAAATTTTGTATTGATTACAGGGCCTACTGTACTCTGCACACAGATAGTATTTAATAAATATTTGCTGAGTAAAATAAGGATTCATTTCCTCAATTTTCAAAGTCCAAATGTATATACTCACTACAAAAACTTCATGTGCCCACCCCATTCATTGATAAATATAATTCTAGCCCATTTTCTTTTGTTCAAGGGCAATAAATTTAGTTCAAATACACTTTTACTGAATTATCATATTTTACTTTCTTCCCTATATTATTTGTTCAAAAACAAAGCAAAGCAAAACTCACTGCCTCTCTTTCATGTTTCTTATTTTCTAATCTCCATTATTGTTTGAATATCCCTTTCTCCCTTTCATTTCTAGTTCTTCCTGGTGAAACTATATTCATTTTTAGGGCTTTCTATTCAAGTAGTAATATCTCCATGAAGTTTTCACTGAAATACTACTGCTAAAAAGGATAATTCTTTTTTTGTAACACTCATAAGACTTTTCTACTCTTTGTGCTCTAATTATGTTCCTTTTTATTATATATTTATGTGTGCATGTATTATCTCACCTACTATGTTTTATGCTTCTTAAGTGTAGAGACTACATTTAAGTGTAGAATATTACTTATATCTCCTATTATACCTGGAATATTTTTTACGGAGTATATATTTAATTCTTATTCATGAATGAGTCCCAGAACACAAGATTTAGAAATCCTAACTATTTAGGATAGTAGTATGTGTGTTTGTATATACATATACATATAAACATATATATTATATACACATATATAATATATGTATGTATATGTATCTCACTTTACCTTCAAACTATTAAGAAATATTTACAATCTAGAAAAATAAATCCCCAAAGAATTTTAGTTTGATAAGAATACAAAAATGATCTGGATAAGGGAGACTGAATTGACTTATACCTAACAGGCATGATCCATTCATTATAGCACTGAAATTTTTCTCACTTTTATTTCATCAGAAGTGAATGAGAACTCCTTTTTATCTAATCATCATAAACTTACCAATGGAAGGCATGAAATGCCTGATATTCTGAGATGAATATTTCCAATACAGAAATCATTGTGTTATTAATGGCTTTCTTCACTCCATCTGGCCTGTTTCAGATTAGAATCTCATTCTAATCTTGTCTTGGGTGGAAAAATTTTACCTTGTCAGTCTTTCTGACATACTGCATCTATTAACATTCAGTAGCAGCTTTTATTTTCATTTTTTTTGCTGTAATTTGATGCTCCTTTCATATTGCTGTATTAAAACTTCTGCCTTCTATTTTTATCTTTCCTTTTTTGTATAGGGGCCTTTTAATTGATACATTGGGATAAGGCCTTAGATTTAGCTCTAAGATTTAATTAATATAGGTAACTCCTAGAAGAGGAAACTCTCCCTAACAATGCAGATCATTATCATTTTTGCAATTTATCTCTTGGGAAGGTATCTATAATTCAGTAAATAAAATTTATTAACTGACTACTAAATATCAGATGCTGTGGTAAACTCTGAGAATACAGAGACAAAAGATTGCCCTTGCCTTCAAAGAGATTACAGTATAATTAATGACAAAAACAACAATAATGAGAAGGAAGAGAAGAAAGATAAGAGGAATATGTAGAAAAAGGAGAAGGGGAAGGAGAGAAAAGAGAAAGACAATAAAAAGCAGGATGAGAGAGGAGGAAGAAGAAGAGGGGGAAGAGAAGAGGAGGAAGATCATGATCACAATAGCAATAGTTTAAGTTGCTGAATGTGAATCAGTCAATGTGGATCAGAGGCAGAATTGAAATAGAGGTCTTTTTACCTCTGAGATAATCTCTCTCCATTACAATGCACTATCTCTTTAGATTCATTATTTTAATAAACATAAATTATTCTATATATGTCTTATCATTGCTTTTATTACTAGAGATTGGAATTCAGACTATTAGTACTATTCACCTATCCAAAGACATTTCTAACTTCATTATATCCTTTATATGTGTACTTTGTAGGTAAAGCATAATACATTATGGATCAGAATAGGAAAAAAATTCTTATAGAAGAGACTTCATGAGATATTTGACTTATTGTAAAGATATTATCTAGATCAGGTCTAACATACAATCATTTTATTATATAGAGAATTTTCAGTCTCTAGTATCCTCATAATTCATCATTGCTTACCTCTGGTTGTTTTCTAATTTGTCATGATACTTTCTATCATGTGGCATCCAGAATTGTACATGCTAGTCCATATGTGATCTTACCAGAGTCAGGTATAATAGCATCATCTACATTTTATGTGCTGGGCCTCTCAAAGCAATTTAAAGTTAGCTTTGTTGTTCATTGAGTCATAATGAGCTGTTTATATAATGGTATGATAATGTAGCCATATAAATCTATCTTTCCACAAGCAAAGCTTAAGAGACTTTGTAAAATGCTTTGCAAAAATTTCATTGATAACACATTGATAACATTTTGATAATTAACCACTTACCATGTTTATTTTACCATTTACCATGTTTATTATTAAAAAAGGAAACAGACATTTATGGAATTACCTTTCTAGGTGAAGTTCTTCTGAGTCTTACTGATCACTACCTGCCTTCTGAAGTACTCACAGATATAATGTTTGGTTTTTTTTAAATGTTGATTAATATTATCTGAACACATATTGGAGTGTTTTTTTCCTTTGCTGCACATGAATAATAAGCTTGTTATATTATTCTTAAATGCCTAAACACTAAATTTTGTTAAATTGGAAAATTTTGAAAAAAATATGCATTTTGTTTTCTTCAGGTTTAAAAATCCATTATTGTTTTAAACAATGAGTTTTCCATTTAACATTTCAAATAAAAATAAAAGATAAAGTCAAAATATATTTAGTTAGGCAGCCTTTCAATATAATGGATAATAATATCACATGTTAAAAAGAAAAATATCTTAATTGTGAAATGAGTTTTATAGACATACTCTATTTTATAGCAACAGTATAGATATTATGGAGACTCTTATACATAGACATCTGTGAATCAATTTTGATACTCTTGTCCTAAGATTAATGAGTACTATAAACTTCCATATTTTAAAGGGTCATGTCAAAATCCCATTAAATGAGTTCCATTATGATGGAAATCTCCATATAATACAAACATTTCTAAGCTCCAATTGCTAGTAATATTTAAATATAATGAAGATAGAAGAATCAAAGAATTTTCTGTGCCACTTTGAAGTTCATTATATTGAAATGTGTTCCTTTTTTGTAAGACACTAGGGATACTAGTGAAGTTTTAGGAGTAGGAGAGTTGTATAAGGTATTTTAAAAAATGAATCATGAAACATTGTATAATAGAGATGAAACTAGAGACCCAGGACCAGAGTATAAATCCCAACTCTGCTTTGTTGTGGTAAAATGGTAAATTATGGTAAAGTCATTTCAATCTTTGGACTTCAGTTTCCTCCTCTGTAAAATCAAGGAGTTGAACTTGATGGTCTCTGAAATTGCTTGCAAATCTAGCTCTGTGATCTTAAAATATTTGATTAACGTAATGTGTGATACAATGTGAATGAGAACTTGTAAGAAGGATGCAGTGGACCCTGACTTTTCTGGTGGTACTTTGAGGTATATTGTAGTTCAGATAAACAGTACCATATAAATATTGCACAAATCCAAGAAGTCAGTGAAGATGTTAATATAATTGTTGCAGTGAAGTAGAGAAGATGAAACTGTTGCAAAAAGGGGCAGAGAATTAAAAGCAATTACAGAAGATAATCACTGGGAATACCAAGGTTTTGCTTGTCAGAATTTGGTTTGTTCCAGTAATAGAAACAGTAAAGTTAAAAGGAAGTGCAGATTTGAGTGGGGGTCATAATAAAGGAAAGCACAGAAATTCAGGAGAAGTATGCATTTTATCTTGGATCTGTTGATTTTTGAGATGCAAGTGGATATATCAAAGACAAAAGTTTGGAATATATTCTAAGGGTACAGGTATAGATTTGGAAATGGATACCTTAACTCTCTGATCTTTAAACCCCTCCAGAAAAAAAATCCATCCATCCATCCATCCATCTGTCAATTTATTTAATCTATTTTTTGAGCATCAAAAATAAAGATGCAATGATGGTTCTGATGAGGCGTGAGAAAAGGGGTGAGGGACCTCCTTTGGCCAGTCACAACCCCAAAAAGCAAGGCGGGAGGTTTATGGCAAAACAGATTTATTATAGCAGAGAAGCGGCTTTCTTAGCCAGACAGTTCTGAAAGGGGAGAAGTAAAGGTGGGTTATTAGCAAAGATTAGTTAACACTGAGCATGGCTCAGTGGGCCTTTTCCTGATAGGAATTAGCCAAGAGAGGCTTACACTGAGCAGCAGCTCAGTGGGCTTTCCCTGGTGTAGGAATCAGCAAAGCTGGGTTTACACTGAGCAGGGACTCAGTGGGCCTTTCCCCTTGTAGGAATCAACCAAGATTGGGGTTTCCAGTCCTCCTTTTATTTTTGTCTTCTAAGGCTTCAGACAGAGGAGATTAAGGGCTAGTTTCTATAGAGGGCAGTAATTATGCCCTAGGCAAAATTTCTGATTGAAAAGGTAGAAATCTTATATGGCTCCTCCTATTTTGACAGGAGGGTTTTTGAGATTTGGGGTCTCTCCAGCCCTCCCCCCCACGAACAGGGGACACACAATCAAGGACACAATTTATATCAGTTCCTATAGTAATGCAAAAAAGGAAAAAAGAATATATTTCCTCTTTGAACTTTGTTTTAATAGTCCTTTGTCCTCCTAGTAAATTGGAAGAGGATGCTACCCGGGATTCAAATTCCCTAGGTCTTTAGTAAGTATAATCAGAGGAGATTTTCTCTATTATTCAAGGTTCCTGAAGCTACATGGAGACCCTGGAAAAAAACAAAACCAGTGTGAGGTCTTTCTACCACCCTCTCACCTCCTTCCCTTCTTTCCTAGATCCCACTGAACAGGGGTATATCATCTTCACAGTCTTTCTCTTCGTATGATTAGTAATGTTTATAAGGCTTTTTGGCAAGTAAATTTAGTTGGCAGTCCCTTAGTCCTGGATCCCTTTTACCCTACTTCTATTTGGATGTAATTAGGAGAAAAGGTGTGAATGCATCATTTTTTAAAAATGTCTCTTTAAATTATACACACACAGGGGAGGGGAGAGGGAGAGAGGAAGAGATAATGTTTGGATCATGTCTGGCTTTTCTTGACACTTTTTTAAGATTTTCTTGGTAAAGATGCTTCTCCAGCTGATTTTACAGATGACAAATTGAGGCAAATAGGGTTAAGTGACTTGTCCAGGGTCACACAGGTCAAAATCAGTCTAGGCTGAATTTGAACTCATGAAGATGAAGCTTCCTGATTCCAAGCCACTAACTACTCTAATCACTATGCCACCTTGCTGTCCTTTTAAGTAGCATATAGGTTTCCAACTCCTCTTCCGCTGCCTTATCATTATTTACAGATAACTTTACATTTTCAAAGGCTATTCCTAGCATCATGGAGGGGCTTCCAGGAAGGGCTCAGAAACAGACTGTGTTTTTGTCTGCCAAAGACAAGTCTAGGGAAATAAAGAGAGACTCGCTAAGAGGTTTACCACCAGTTGATTGATTTGGGGGAAATAACACTTATTAAACCATTTACCAGGCCTATAGAAGTTTCAATATATATCCATTTAGGACCCATCCTATGTGTAAAATAAAATCATGAAACTTTTTAAGATGGCATCTTGAACATTATTATTTGGCTGAAGCAATTGGGGTTAAGTGACTTGCCCAGGGTCACACAGCTAGGAAGTATTAAGTATCTGAGGCCAGATTTGAACTGAGGTCCTCCTGACTTCAGTGCTGGTGCTCTGTCTACTGCACCAACTAGCTGCCCCTTGAACATTATTTAAAAGATAAAAATTATATTATATATCATGAATCACAAATATGTTTTACTGCTTCATCAACTTTCTCCATCCTCTCATTCTCCAACAAAAATTGTCATTTTTTCTTCCTTCTGGACATGCAGGCTAGTAATAGACAGGTTAACTGATGGGTGTCAGTTTACTTCTGATAAAAAAAGTTGAAATATGAGTAGCCTACTTTCATGCAACTTAGTGTTAGATAGGGTTGAGTATCATAGTCAGATTAATATGGTGATGAGATAAGAAGTGATATCTTGGAAGTTTAACTCCATGTGTCAATTTTTTTCTCATTCTTCTTGATATTTTCCTTAATGCTTTTTTTCTGTCTACTTATTAGTGTCATGTGCTATACCTTAATTTGTATAGATGGAGCAATTTCAGTGGTAATTCCTGACATATACCATACTTTATTAAGATAGTTCTCCTTATTTAAAAATTATAATGCAAAAATAAATTTTATAAAACACATGAAAGTTACATGTATCCATATTAATTCAGAGAAGTGAAACCCTGTCTTTAGTCTTAACTTCTCATTTTCTATGACTCACTGTTCAAAGACTTTCACTGATACTAAGCTCCACAGGGCGCTTAAAGGATCAAATGACAGCCATTGCTTTCTGAATCCTTGGATTCATGGATTGAAATCAGAAGCTTTTGCTTTTGTATTCCTTTTTCTTTGTTGTATTTTCATAACATTAAGTACAACATGTTAATGCCTAGAATCATTTGAAACAGCTGCTTCACAGTTTTGAACTTTTAAACTCCTTTCAAGCTTTTTTCCAGAACAAAAACACCATTTTTAATAAACTAGAAATGACTGTTTACCACTCTAATTATGGATGCTCTGAGCTTGCATGTGTAGCTTTGATCAGTATCACTGCATGTTCTCATACTCTCAATTGCCCTTTTTACTAAGTACTATTTACCAATGATCATTCACTTTCCTTTCCAGTTAAAGAATTCATTCCCATTTTACAGATGTAGAAAAAAAAGATGACACTGAAAGTAGTATGAGGTCACAAGAATAAAAATGGGAATAAAAAATAGAAATACAACCCAGTTCTTTTCTTCTTTGTCTAGAACTCCATATTATAATAATAAGTATATCACCTTGTTTATTAAGTTCATTTCAAAAAGTATTTACTAAATGTCAATTCATTTCAGTTCAATAAACAAGTCTTAAACAAGTACAATGTGCCACAAAAGACTAAAAGATAAGAAAAAGGCAGTTCCTGCCTTCAAGGCGTGTACAGTCTAATGGAGGAAGATATCACAAAAAAAAGGCTTGAAAGTGGGGGCAGAGGAAAAATAAAGGGAATGGTGAATGGGACATCTCATTCCATAGAGCAGAAACTGAGCAGATCTCCACTGAAAAGTCCAGTGAGCTGAAAGTTCATTTCCTGGCTTCTATAAAGGAAAGCTTTTAGAGGAATTAACTACTCCAGTCTTCCAATCCTTCATTCAAAAGGGAGAAGAGGCTGAGGGAGCTAGGAAAGTGCTGAGTATCATAGTCTTAAATTAAAATAGTGATGAGATTAGAAGTGATATCTTGGAAGTTTATTCCCATGTGTCAATTTTTTTCATTCTCCTTGAAACTTTCCTTAATCCTTTTTTTTTTCTCCTGGATATATATTAGTGTCATGAGCTATAAAACTGTGAGTGTCTTGTAAGTTTCTGTCTTTTTTTTATCTCTCACATCAATGTCACATCAATGCTGATTTCCAGATCTATACTTTTCCCCCTGAGCTCCAATCTTCATGAGCATCTCAAATACAACATACACTTACAAGAACTTCTTTTCCCCTAAACAAGTCTCTATTCTAAAATTTCCTATTATTCCTAAAGGTATTTCAGTCACTCAAGTTCATAACCTTAATGTCATTTTCCATTCCTTCACTCTTACTTAATATAGCCAAACAGTTTCAATTTTTTTTTCTGTTTCTACTGCCACATGTGTGGAAGGAAGTTTCTACTTCCTCTGTGTGTTTCTGTGTGTAAAGCTGTATCTAACTAGAACTATATCCAAGGAGTTAGTGAAAATGTCCGTACAATTGTTGCAGTGAAATAGAGAAGATGGAACTGATGCAAAAAAGAGGTGAGACAGAATTAAAAGCAATTACAGAAGAAAGAGTCAATGAGTATACATGTGGATTTGTTGCAATAAGTCTTCAAATTGATCTCTCTGCTTTAATTCTTTTCCCATTCTATCCCCAATCCATCTTCCACATGTACCAATGTGATTTTAAAAAAATCTATTCTGATCACTTGACTACTCCAACTCTCCCACCTTATTACCTCATATTTACTTTGGGGATAAAACATTTTGCTTTTAGGATTCTTTAAAATAAGACCTTTCTATTCTTCTCATCTGTTATTCCCTTCCACACACTCAAATAAGGACTATTTGTTCATTATACATGATAGCACATTGAATATCTCTATGCCTATTCTGATTGCCCCTACCTCCCACTCTCATGACTACAGAGTGTTCTCCCTCCTCATCTATGAGCTCAATGGAGCTCAAATGGAAATCTTTTGTAGCATGTCCTTTATGGTTCTGTGCTTCCCAAATAATAGTCCCTGCCTCAAGTAATATTGATGTCTCCTCTAAGTTTTCTATCTACTTTGTTTATAACTTGTTTGTAGCCATTTATGTTCATATTGCCTTCTCTATTAGAATGTAAACTTCTTGAGGCCAGGAACTGTTTTTTTGTTTGTTGTTTTTTTTGATTTTTTGTTTTTGCTTTTTATTTTCTCTTTTAACTTTAATCTTTGATATGGTGTCTGGCACATATTAAATATTTGATAAAAGATTGTTGTTTGTTCATAAATACATATTGGATTAATATATGTGTATGCTGCTAAATCATATTTAAATATAAATTAGTGCTTTTTTTTCTTCCCATGTAATTTCATTGCTTGTTAAGGGTTTTGTCTGCCCCTTTTCAAAGAAAAAAAAATGCTTGACTAGTTGTTTGCAGCATATGGAAATCACTCCATCCTCCTGAGGAACAAGGCAACCAGATGTGCAGAATTCTTTGTTCAGTTATTCAAGTTTGTTTCTTTGACAATGTAAGCATACTGAACTGAGGTGTTTTTTTTATCCAAGAATATTGAAGATATTTTCCAGTAAAAACAAACAAAAATATACTTATGAAGAACGAATATAGGAACAATTGGTAGAAATAATGTAAAAATCAACTTTTATGCATTACAATCTTTCCCAAAAAAATCTGGCATACAGATTTTGAAAAACCAGTGTAATACAGACAGTGTGAAAACAATTGTGTAATCATGAATTGCTGGAGTTACCCATGTTAACTGAGGTACAAAGACTAAATCACGTGTGGACTTGAAATACCAATTTCCATATCATTTTCTTATAGGCATTTGTAGTTCATAAGAGATACACTTAATTTTCAAAGTGATTTAATATATAGTACTATATGCTACTCCAGACTGAGATAAAACAGAGTTCTTTTCCCAGTCTTGCAATTTATATGTAACAACCAATAGAGAGACAAAGGATTGAGGAAGCTATGATCACTCTCTCTATCTAGGTATTAAAAAAAAGTTATGCTGTTGTTTTCATAGTAAGTATATATTATTTCTTTATCAGTTATTTACATGATGCTACTATAGCAGGTGAAGAATATTAAGTTCAATTCCATAAGGTCAGTGGTAAAGAAGTAAAAAAAAATAGATCAAAGATTATGTGAGATAGGAATGTATGCAATTTCTTTCAAATTTTATCTGAAACTTCTTTACCTTTATTACCAAGCCTTTTTTCCTTTCAGCAATAAGACTGTGAAGTTTGTTGGTATCCACAAAGGCACATTGCTTTGGGAAAGGAGGCCCAAAGGCAAGATCAGTTGGTGATCAGTGGTACCCATAATTAAAATAAATCTGTACTCAACAGATATGGCTATAATCATTGTCTTTTCTGCACTGGTAAATGTGGTTGGGAGGGGGATAAAGGAGTACTAAAAAGTAAGCTACAATACTTACTTGAGTCCAACAATCATTTATGTACCCACAAATATATAATAATAAGTGCCCAGTGGATGGAGATCAAAGTATGCATGGGACTATTGCTGCCATCAATAGGAATAATTTTCTTGTCATGTTGAAGTACATTCAGTACCCTGGCTAGCTTCCATTTGGAATGGTACCAGGAAAACTAGAACTCAATATTTTGTAGTCTTCATTATTAAAACAAAACACCCTTAATTTGCCAAGGTCCTTGATTTTCTTCTTGTCTGAATGCCTATGGGAACTCTATTATCACAATATATAGAGAAATGATGTTGAGATCACAATGACTTGGGTTCATGTCCTTCTGACACTTATATGTCAGGGATGAGACCCTGGGCAAATGACTCAACTGATGAGTACTCTAAGCAACTTTTTTTTAAGATTATGAACTAGTGACATTTTAAAAAAGTTTTTACACAAGCAAAACTTATACAACCAAAATTAGAAGAAAAGCAGAAAGCTCAGAAACAATTTTTATAGCAAGTATCTGATGAAGGCCTAATTTTTCACATATATAGAGAACCAAGTCAAATTTTTAAGAATATAAGTCATTTCCCAGTTGATAAATGGTCAAAGAATATGAACAGGAAATTGTTAAATGAAGAGGAAAATTCTGTCAGACACCCATGTGCAAAAAATGTTTGCAACAGTTCTTTTTGGGGTAGCAAAGAATTGGATAATGAGTAAATGCCCATCAGTTGGGGAATGGCTGAACAAATTATTGTACATGAACGTAATGGAATATTATTGTTTTATAAAAAATGAAGAACAAGCTGATTTTAGAAAAATTTAGAAAAATGAAAAGATTTATACAAACTGATGCTGAGTGAAACAAGTAGAGCCAGGAATACATTGTACATTATTCAGTAATCCAAAGCACTCCCAACAGACTTTGGGCAGAAAATGCCAATACATGTTATGTTCACTTTTTTTTCTGTTTTTTTTTTCCTCTCTCCCATGGTTTTTCCTGCTCTGATTTTTCTTTCCCAACATGATTTATAAGGCAATGTGCATTAAAAATAAATACATTTCAAAGGAAATAAAAGGGGATATACATTAATTGGGAAAGTTAAATAAGTTGTAGTATATGAATGCATAATTATAATAAGTAAACAAATGTGTGATTGTAATAAAATACTACTGTGCTGTAAGAAATGAGAATGATTTCAGAAAAAAACTAGAAAGACACAAACTATGAAACGTGAAGTAAGCAAAATCAAGAGGATATTGTACAGAGTAGCAAGAGTATTGTATAATGATCAGCTGTGAATCATTTAGCTACTCTCAGCAATACAATGATCCAAGACAATTCCAATGGATTCTTATTGAAAAAATGCTATCCACATCCAAATAAAGTACTGATGGAATTTGAATGTACATTGAAGCATGCTATTTTTCACTTTTTATGTGTGTGATTTTTTTTCTTCTTTTTTCTTGGCCTGTGTCTTCTTTAATAACACCTAATGTAGAAGCATGCTTTGCATGATTGCATATGTAAACCTTGCATCAAATTGCTTACTTTCCCAAGGAGGGACATGAAGAGGAAGACAGGGAGAGAATGTGGAACTTAGCTTTTTTTTTTTTTCATTGAATGTTAAAATTGTCTTTACATGTAATTGGGGAAAATTTCATATATATATATGTGTATTATATATATACATATATATATAAAGTAAACTAATTTGTAGAGAAAGTGTTGATTTATATTGCTAGAAGGAATTTTCTCACTTAGGAGTTTCTTATACAAGTGAAATTTTGGGTCTAATCACCATCCTTATGTATCTATGAAAGAGATTTGGTCTTATATAGAATTTTTTATATAAAAGTCTTCCTATTTCTGTCTTATGACTTCATAAATGAGCCCCTTACTATTCATGTAGTTTTTTTTTAATTTTGTAAAGTTGAGAAAGTAAGCATATGGGGGCATGGCTAGTCATATATTTTTAGTTACTTTCTTTATGTAAGTTATAATAAGAGCCATGATTTCCCCCCCTAAACATTTGGCACCATATCCCTTTTCAGATATCTTGAGAACTAATTCTTCAATACCTCAAAAATTATCTTACCCTAGTGACAGACTTCTTTTTGGTGCATTTATCCTAGCCCATCATCTTTTAACATCTTTGTTTACTGTAGTGTCACTTCTACTATTTTACTAAGTATATTGAAAACTGATGTTAGAGCTAAAATATCGTATTGGTTACATTGTAACTGAGGGAAGAAAGACATAAAATAAAAAAGATACAAATAGTGAATTTATACGAACTAAAATTTCTATATGAAATAAGGGGGAAGATCAAATGCAAAATGAATGATAATCTCCTTTATAATTTCATGTCTACTATAGCATATACATAGATATAGATATAAACACATATAATTATCATGTGCAATAGATTTGGTTAGGGAATAAGATCCCAGGGTTAAAGTGGAAAAAAAAGACTATATTAGGGTTTTTCTGTAGAAAAGTATCCTCACAGCAAAATCAAATTCAATAATGTTTATACATACCATAATGGTGATTTTATAACAAATGCATGTGAAATAGGTGATAAGTGAAGCTGATTAAAAGAGACAGATAATTTGCCATTCCTAATATTCCCTGATGCTACCAATTGCACCATTGATGTCTAATAGCACAAGAGTTAAGGTTACATGAATTGAAAATAAAATTTTATTATTTTTCAATACTTTCAGATTCTGTGATCTCTTTTCTCTTTTTTTTTAGCTGAGGCAACTGGGGTTAAGTGATTTGCCCAGGGTCACACAGTTAGGAAGTGTTAAGTGTCTGGGGCCAGATTTGAACTCAGGTCCTCCTGACTTCAGGGCTGGTGCTCTATTCACTGCACAACCTAGCTGACCCTGCAATTTCATTAAACAATTTTGATGCTTTCTCATTACATACAGATCAAAAGACCCTCTATATTTTAATTTCATTATTGCTTCATCATTTCAGTCGCATCTGAGTATTCATGACCTTATTTGAGGTTTTCTTGGCAAGAAACAGGAGTAGTTTGCCATTCCTTCTCTAATTAATTTTATAGATGAGGAAATTGAAGGAAACAAGGTCAAGTGATTTGGCACGGGTCACACACTGAGCAAGTGGCTTAGGCTAGAGTTGAACTCAGAAAGACTGATCTTTCTGCTTTCAAGCCTGTCACTTTATTCACTACACCACCTAACTACCCCTTTGTGGTTTATTAGTCTTCTGGAAATGTAGCCCTTACAAATTATCTTTGAAATCTAGAGATAGTCATCTCTGTCATAACTAGGCTGCTTTCAAGAATGCAAATCTATATAATCTATTATTAACCTCTTCTCATAATCTTTCTAGCTTTCACTATAAATAGTGAGGAGGTTTTGAGAAATCATAGGAAACGGGAAGATCTAACTATATTTTCAAGCTAATTTAATAACTCAATGGTTGACATGCATGTGTTTGCATATGCTAGGCAGTATTACTTATAGCAATATAAAAAGTGAATCCTTAAGATAGATGATTTATAAAGCTACATTGGCAACTATTTTTTAAGCTTGTTATCCCTGATGATACTATTTACTTCTTCAATATTTTAGGTGAAGACAGATGACAGAGTTGTCAAAATGGACCTCGGTTTGCTCTTCCTAAGACTACACAAAACGGATGCGGGAATTTATTTTTGTCAGACAGTGGAACACAGTTTTGTCCATACAGTCCGTAAAATCACCTTGGAAGTAGTAGAAGAGGAGCGAGTGGAAGAGATGTTTAACAAAGATTATGAAGAAGAAGTTCCCCATAAAATGCCTTGCCCTGTCCAGAGCAGCATCCCACAAGGGTCAAAGCCATGGTACAAAGAGTTCTTGCAGTTAATTGGCTATAGCAACTTCCAACGAGTGGAAGAGTACTGTGAGAAAGTATGGTGTACCGATAAGAAGAGGAAAAAGCTAAAAATGTCCCCTTCTAAATGGAAGTATTCTACCCAACAAGAAAGGAAGCATCGGGCCAAATCTGAGCACTATCGACTACCTAGGCATGCACTGGACTTCTGATGGGCTAAAAACATTGCCTGACTTTTTGAAGAATTTTTATTTGGACTTCTGAGATTTAAAAGACATCTGATTTCTTTGTGGCAGTAGAAATAAATACAATAAGAAATAAGTGACTGAAAAAAAAGTATTATGGTAAATTATACTTAGCTCTTTTTGACTGATTAGAGGTTGCATAAAGCTAACTAGATGTTTCTAAATGTCATTTTATTGCTTACATTGTTTTCAACTATATTTATCAAAAAGTTACTTTGTTGTAATCTTTGTATTGTTTAGCTGAATATTCATGCCAGCTTTGTTCCTTGTATATTAGTACAATATTTAAGTAAATACAAAGAAACTAAGAATTAGGAGGCAGGAGATGGGAAGGCAACATAGTTAATCCCTCTGCTTTTTCAAACTTCTGTTTTGCTTTTAAAACTGACATGATCAGAGACATTCCTTTTTTTCATGTGGACAGTTGGTAATTTTTGTTATGATAGTTTAAGCCATGAGTTTGCTCTGAGGACCACTGTGATTTTTGTAAATGAGAAGAAAAATGTATTCAGCCCCAGGGGGAACTTCCCTTTATAAAACATTTATGGGACCAGTTTCATATTTCTATTATTATAGCTGACACTATCCCTTCCAGTTACACTCAGGTGTGGAGAGAAAGAGGCTAATAGAATTTCCCTGTTAGTTGTTGAAGCAAAACATTTCAGTAGGACTATGAGTTATAGTTGGAACAAATGTTTGCTTTAACAGTTGGAAGATTTCTATGGCTGACATCTTAAGGTAAAAAACAAAAACACAAAAACAAAACAGCATGCTTATACCAGCATATAGTTGTCCATATGTATATATACATGCATATGTGTGTATATGTGTTTGTATGTATGCTTATGTTTCTGTGTGTATATGCATGTATATTTGTGTGTATGTGTATGTGTGTACATATTTTCCCTGCAGAAACAGTGTGTAACTGCCTAAAGAAAGTTTATATATGTATATGTGTGTGTGTGTGTATAAAAAATACACATATATATAAACACACACACATATATATATAATATACATCAATTGATGTATATTTGTCATAAAAAGTAAGTTATTCAGAAAAACTTGTATAAGACCCTAAATCATAGCTTAATTTATGGATAATTCAATTGAAAGTAGTTTATTAGTCCTCTGAATAGGAAAAGACAAAAGGTAATCACAAATGGAAAATTATTAAAATTTCACTCTTTTAAAGCTTCTAATTAAAACTAAAGTCATTTTAGCAATGCATAAACTTATTTTATGAAGAAAATCATTATAGTACTTTATACCTGAATAAATTTGTTGTAAAGAGGTAGAGAGAAAATTACTTTTAGAACAT
This sequence comes from Myrmecobius fasciatus, assembly GCA_023553655.1. Lineage (NCBI taxonomy): Eukaryota > Metazoa > Chordata > Mammalia > Dasyuromorphia > Myrmecobiidae > Myrmecobius > Myrmecobius fasciatus. The sequence continues at coordinate 9,362 of JAJPUD010007592.1, read as the reverse complement.
AGAACATTTTTATTTTTCTCTCATAAAACATACCAGTCTTTGATTTTTTTGATAATATTCCATTTTTATGTACCTTTTCCTTCTGCATTTTGCATTTTATAATCTTGTATTTTTGCTTGGAGCATCCTCTATTCTAAATTGTAATATTTTAATTTGCACTGATTAAATATATTAAATAAAGTAAAAAACAAAACTGCAGTGATAAAGCAGAAAGTGGAAACCATTTTACCATTTTTTTAACCATTTAAATATTCACAGTAGTTTAAATTGTAATGGGTGGTTAAAATGAAATATAAGGTCAGGGTTATTATTCATCCTAGTGTGTGTCTTTTCCCTTAACATCGAAATAATTTAAAAAGGACCTAATGTAATTAAAATTAATGTTTTTCAAAATTAAGCTTGTTATTTACCCAAGAATCCACTGGGGGTCATTACTGTTCACTAGGATGCTGCTGAAAGCACTCTATACTTTGGAAATTATGAACAAATTACCTTTCCCAAAGAAAGACAGGAAAAAAGGGAGGGGGAGAAGTTACTCATCTGGGGGAAAAAAAGAGCAAGGCACTCAAAAGTATTAGAAGTTCAATAAAGAATAGATTTTTAGCACACATGATGAACTATAGGGAAAAAAATCAATTCAAAAGAATATTAATTCAAAAAAACAAAAGAGAATATAAACATTTCTTTTATATTGCTACAAATTAATGAGGAAAATAGCCTAAATTATTTCTCATTATTTGAATTTTAGAAGTACATATCATCAGCTGTGGATACCCTTGCTTATAAGTCCCTAAAAGATGTTATTTTTGAACTATAACCACTTTCACGCAACTATAGTGAGGACATGGAGAAAAATATACACTTCCATGTTTGGGGTTGGAATGCCAACAATTTTAAAGAATCACATCAGATATAGATGGTAACAGTAAGCTGGCTAATTATCTATATAGCTTAAGCTCCAAAGCAAATTTTGTTAAAATAATGAAACATATTAATCAAATTCACCACATTAATTCCAAGAGTTGAGGGAATTAATATGTTCCGTTTTGGAACTCCTTTCTTTTGCAGAGTTGTCTTGATTGGTAAGTAAGCAAGCTGCCCTTTTATATATCTTAGACCAAGCCATGTTTCAAGTCTCTTCTGTTCTCCCCAGCTGTCTTGCTAGGTGTCCTCTATTCCTTCAGCTAATCTTCCTCTATCCTTTCACCCATAGCTCTGGGACCAAAAAACAAATTGTTTCTATTGCTATTGTTAGAAAAAGTATTTTAATAGATGCCCAATGCATGAATTCAATGGCCCTGATACACTTTCTTTCTAGATGACTGCTTCTATGTGTTGTCCCCTTCAGAATGGAAGCTCCTTGAGGAGAGGGCCGATTTAACTTTACTTTTTGTATCCCCACTGTGTAGTATACTTTCTAATATAATGTTAAATGCTTATTAAATACTGCCATTCATTAATTTCATTATAAATGCCAGATCCATCTTCTCGTTTGTTGTCAGAACCAGAAGGGGAAAAAAAGGAAAATGGATAATATTAAGAATATTTTAATGAGCAGGTACACAAAAATATAGAATTAGAAAATAATTTTATATAAAATCATAAAATATATTCAGAATAAATTGATATATCCAAAATAGATATATTAATGATAAGAACACCAACAAGAAACAACTGGGAAAGGAAATTAAAGACTTCATTTGCAAAGTTTAAGATGATAGAGTTAGATATATAGAAACTGTACTTTGATTTCATTGATGTAGAATACTCCAAAAGGGAAAACTCCAAATCTGGTCAGAAAAAAAATTATATTTTTAAAGATTTACCCAATATCTCCAAGCTATTATGTGTCTGAAGGAAGATTTGCATTCAGATCTTCCTGCGTTTAACACCAGATCACAATCCATCATTTTGTGCCCATTTAAAGGAAGATATTTATAAATCCATGTATGTAGAAAACTCGTTTTTCTCTCAATATAGCGTAGTACCTCCAAAAACATTATGGAATAGATTGGCCACCCAAAAACATTATGTAAAAGTAGCATGCTAATAACCTAAACAAATCTCCTTAGCTAATAGGTTCTTGTAGCATGTATATTTTAGTATTTGAAAATGGATAGTATGTAGGAATAGATGGTTAAATGAAGTAAAAGAAAAAAATAAATAGAATAAAAGAAATCTTAGGATGGTGATTCACCAAGAGACAAATAAATATATGTGTGCTAAAAAAAAGAAAAAGAAAAAAGAAAATCTGTTTTCCTGTCATTCATCTTTTAATATTGCAAATATAAGAGTTGGTCAACATGCTTTGAATTAGTAGTTCAGAAAATCACCTGTGAAATGTTCAAGCTAGGAAAAGTAGAAGTGACTTAAAGTCAGTTCTCTCTTTGTACTCAGGAGAGTACCTAACACCTTGCAAGTTTGGAAGAGAAAGATCTCTCATACCTTTAGATTCCTTGGACAAAGATTGGGAGACTATAGTCCATAAACATAAGACAGTCAGAAGAACTACTAACTAAGAAAGAATTATTTCAAAGCCAACATAACCATAGCTTTACTAAAAGGACAGAAAGCCAGCTAAACACCTCTCTGACTCTTTTCTGTAGTTGGGCTATGCATCTTCTAAGAGCATGATTGGGTAGAATAGAAGAGAAGATAGATACAAAACTGCAAGAGAATGAGTCCCTCCTTTATCATTTACTTGGCAAGAAGAAGAAAAAAGAATCTCCAAGGACAATCAGCTTTGTTATGTGATTCTTCAGGTTATAGAATAGACATTCACCTGGAGAGATGAGACCTCCCAGTCTCAGTCAGATCACTAACTTCCTTTACAACTTTAGGCAAATATTGTAGTTTACCTGGGTCTTAGTTCCTTCATCTGTAAAATGGGGAGATTAAACTAAATAGCTTTTTTTCTAGTTCTAGTTTTCCAATTGTAAGAATTCCTTTTTATTTTTATTTTTAACTGAATATCTGGCAGTTTATTGATAAATGATACCTACTTTGAGGAAACAGGATTTTACAATATATAGGTCTCAGTATTAATAAATTCATTTAAAAATGAAGAAACTTCTTTATCAATTTATTAATAAGAATTACATGATACATATGTATATATACACACTCATATCTGTTTATATATACATATTATATGAGATTTTTCTTTTTTTTTAATTTCAGTAAATGTCCAAGATTCTATTTCTGAGTGTTCAGTGTTTGTTGTTTCAATGTGTGGGTTTGTAAATCTTAGTGGTGATTATGCACATTTATAAAACCAGGAAAAATGAAACAACACAATATAATAACTTGTTTTGAGTGTCAGTATTAGGCATGGAACAAATACAGGAACACAGTTTTCTGAAAAAAAAAAACTGAATTGTCTCAGTTCTGTATGTGGTTCAGTGAATAAATCAAAAAACATGCATTTAATTGTTCTTAATTATTGTTTTCCAAGAAAAATGCTATAATTAAAATAGCAATAAGAATTCAGGTTTTTTTCCTCTTTCCTACAATGTGGTACTATGTTATGTTATTTTTTAAAAAAATTAATTCTCATTTTGCAGGTCTACTGCTATTTCATTTGAGTCAGCTATGAATAATATATTTTCCACACTTATACTTTTGTTGTATTATTTTTTTTTGATGTTTTAGATCATTTTTAAATCATTTTATCTCAATTTTATCAGATCAGTGACTATCAGTGATGATAATACAAAATTAGAAGGTAGAAATGAGACATAATACAGAATGCAACTGAGACAACTCATTTCTGATCTATTTAAATTGATTTTGCCCTCCAAATGGAAAATGAATAAAATATGTATTCATAGAAACTGTCACCATTCATTAGGAGATTTTTTCTAATGTATATTAGTTGCCACAAGAAAGAGATTTTTTTTTAATCCTAGACAATCCATAAGTTTTCAAACTTTCTTCCAAGTAGGTTAGTCTGGAGGAAAAAGCTGAGAGGCAAAGAAAAAGTGATTTAGAATATCAATTTATTTTTGTCTTACCTTATGGAGGAGAATAGATTATGAACCTCATCATCTTAAAAACAATGGAGTGAAAAAATTACAGAAAACTTGGCAAGACACAAATAAACTAGACCATCCAAAGATGGTAAGGTTGAAATTGGAAAGAGAACAGCTAAGACATGAAAAGTAGAACAAAAAAGATCTGATGTCTTTTAAAAAGTTTTATATTAGACCGGCACACTTGGACATAAGCATGAGTGTACCCTATTTTCTATAAGAGTGAGTAAAAATAGAATCAAAGTAAACATAGATAGGGAACGAAAATGGACTAGACCTCATTGAATGCACCAAGACATGTACTTCAGGTAATACAATTTTTAAAACAATGTTTCTTAAGCTATTTCAAAGGTAAAAGGATACTAAAGGCTTACTAAAGCCATAGAACTTAATACTGAAAAAATCCTTATAATATTAATTACTCTTGGTCCATGTGCCTTTTTCTCCCTTTTTACAAAATAGTTATTTGTATTCTACACATCGGTCAGGTATTGATGATAAATTCATAAAAATAAAACTTTCTTTTATAAATTATGTTCCACAATAATGACATTTACAGACACAAGTGATTAAACCTTGCAAGAAATACAAGTCTTATATTGACTGTAAAAAAGTGGTTAATTCATTGTAAAAATATCTTTTTTTTCTTTGATAAATTTTTTTATTGAAGCTTTTTTTTTCTTTTTTGATTATTATTTTCTTTTTTTATTAATACTTTTTATTTGCAAAACATATGTATGGGTAATTCCTAAACATTAACCCTTACAAAGCTTTCTGTTACAAATTTTTCCCCCTACTCCCCACCGCTCCCCTAGATGGCAGGATATCCACTACATGATAATTATGTTTAAATACTTAAGAAATCAAATATATGTATAGTTATTGCCATACATCATTTTTTGTGCAGGAGAAATCGTATATACAAGAAAGAATAATCCGATAAAGGAAATACAATGCAAGCAAACCTCAATAGAGAACATGAAAATGTTATGTTGTGGTCCACATTTCACATCCCTCTCTCTGAGTGTATATGGCTTTCTTCACTGAACAATTGGAACTGGTTTGAAGCATTTCATTGTTGAAGAGAGTCATGTCCCTTAGAATTGATCCTCATATAGTATTGTTGTTGCCGTGTATAATGATCTCCTGGTTCTGCTCACTTCACTCAGCATCAGTTCATGCAAGTCTCTCCAGGCCTCTCTGAAATCGTCCTGCTGGTCGTTTCTTACAGAACAATAATATTCCATAACATTCATATACCATAATTTATTCAGCCACTCTCCAATTGATGGGCATCCATTCAGTTTCCAGTTTCTAGCCACTACAAAAAGAGCTGACACAAACATTCTTGCACATGTGGGGCCCCTTCCTTCTTTTATAATTTTTTGGGATATAAGCCCAATAGAAACACTGCTGGGTCAAAGGGTATGCATAGTTTGAAAACTTTTTGAGCATAGCTCCAAATTGCTCTCCAGAATGGTTGGATCCGTTCACAGCTCCACCAACAATGCATCAGTGTCCTAGTCTTCCCACATCCCCTGCAACCTTCATCATTATCTTTTCCTGTCATTTTAGCCAATCTGACAGGTGTGTAGTGGTACCTCAGAGTTGTCTTAATTTGCATTTCTCTGATCAATAGTGATTTGGAGCACCTTTTCATATGAATATAAATAGTTTTAATTTCATCATCTGAAAATTGTCTGTTCATATCCTTTGACCATTTATCAATTGGAGAATGGCTTGAATTCTTATAAATATGAGACAATTCTCTATATATCTTAGAGATGAGACCTTTATCAGAACCCTTAAATGTAAAGATGATTTCCCAATTTGATGCTTCCCTCCTAATCTTGTCTGCATTAGTTTTGTTTGTACAGAAACTTTTTAACTGAATATAATCAAAATTATCTATCTGGTGTTCGATTAAGAGTTCCAGATCTTCTTTGGACATAAATTTATTCCATCTCCACAGGTCTGAGAGGTAAACTATCCTATGTTCCTCTAATTTGGTTATAATATCACTCTTTATATCTAGATCATGAACCCATTTAGATCTTATCTTGGTGTGTGGTGTTAGGTGTGGGTCCAGCCTTAATTTCTTCCACACTAGTTTCCAATTTTCCCAGCAGTTTTTGCCAAATAATGAGTACTTATCCCAAAAGCTGGGGTCTTTGGATTTATCAAACACTAAATTGCTAATGTTATTACCTAGCTTGTCCTGATATCCTATCCTATGCCACTGATCGAATGCTCTATTTCTCAGCCAGTAACAAATGGTTTTGATGACCGCTGCTTTATAATATAGTTTTATATCTGGTACAGCAAGGCCACCTTCATCAGCCTTTTTTTTTCATTAATTCCCTTGAAATTCTTCACCTTTTGTTCTTCCAAATGAACTTTGCTACTATTTTTTCTAGATTTGTAAAATAATTTCTTGGGAGTTTGATTGGTTTGGCACTAAATAAGTAAATTAGTTTGGGTAGTATTGTCATTTTTATTATATTCGCTCGGCCTACCCATGAGCACTTAATGATTTCCAATTGACTAGGTCTGATTTTATTTGTGTGGAAAGTGTTTTGTAGTTTAGTTCATATAGTTTCTGACTTTTTCTTGGCAGGTAGATTCCCAAATATTTTATGCTATCATCCGTTATTCGGAATGGAATTTCTTTTTCTACCTCTTGCTGCTGAACTTTGTTGGTAATATATGAAAATGCTGATGATTTATGTGGATTTATTTTGAATCCTGCAACTTTACTAAAGTTGTGAATTGTTTCTAGTAGTTTTTTCGTTGAGTCTCTAGGGTTCTCTAAGTATACCATCATGTCATCTGCAAAGAGTGATAATTTGGTATCTTCATTACCTACTCTAATTCCTTTTATCTCTTTTTCTTCTCTTATTGCCAAAGCTAACATTTCTAATACAATATTAAATAGTAATGGTGACAGTGGGCAGCCTTGTTTCACTCCTGATCTTATTGGGAATGGTTCTAGTTTGTCTCCATTACATATGATGCTTGCTGATGGTTTTAAGTAGATATTACTAATCATTTTAAGGAAAAGCCCATTTATTCCTATACTCTCTAGTGTTTTTAATAGGAATGGGTGTTAGATTTTATCAAATGCTTTTTCTGCATCTATGGAGATAATCCTATGGTTTTTGTTAGTTTGGTTATTAATATAATTAATTATGCTGATAGTTTTCCTGATATTGAACCAGCCCTGCATTCCTGGTATAAATCCTACTTGGTCAAGATGTATTATCGTGGAGATAACTTTCTGTAATCTCATTGCTAAAATCTTATTTAAAATTTTTGCATCAATATTCATTAGGGAAATGGGTCTATAGTTTTCTTTCTCTGTTTTCACCCTACCTGGTTTAGCTATCAGCACCATATCTGTATCATAGAAGGAATTTGGTAGTATACCTTCTGTCCCTATTTTTTCAAATAGTTTGTATAGTATTGGAATTAATTGTTCTTTGAATGTTTAAGAGAATTCACATGTAAAACCATCTGGCCCTGGAGATTTTTTCTTAGGGAGTTGATAAATAGCTTGTTCTATTTCTTTTTCTAAAATGGGGCTATTTGGGGGGCGGAGCAAGATGGCAGAGTGAAAAGGTGACTCTCTGCATCCTCCTTCGAACTTCTCTCAAATCAACAATAAAATAAGCCTCTGAACTGATCTTCAAGTCAACGAATCAGGAAATATTTGGATACTGCTTGCAGATATCTCTGAAAAACTTCACATCAGGTTTGTATAGCTCAAACAGAGGGATAAACAGAGGACTCTGGTGTCAGAGAACTCTGGTGGAGGCCGGAAGTGAGGGTGGGACTCAGCTCAGCTCAGCTCAGACTGGCAAAAAACTCCAAACTCCAAACTCCAAATTCCAAGCACCTGGAGTTTATCTGAGGCACTCGGGACACTCTGCCCTGATTGGGGGCAGGTGTTCTGGCAAACTTGCCTTGTTTAAGGAGTAATTCGGCCTTAGTCCTAGCCCCCACTGGCCCAGCACCTTAAATTAATTCCCCGAAGCACCTCAGGGCAAAATCTTCAGCCGGCCATTTCAGCCACCGTTTTTTTCCCCCCTGCTTTAAAGAGATATTCACACTGTCTAAAAAAAAAAAAAATTAAGAGGCAAAAGAGAGCTCATCAAAAGCAAAGTACTGAGGAGGGGGGAAGGGAGAAAGAGGAAAGGAAAGGGGAAAACATAACTTGGGTAAATAAGATGGCAGGAAATAAAGAATTAGTTATTCTATCTGTGAATGTGAATGGGATGAACTCTCCCATAAAGCGGAAGTGGATATCAGACTGGATTAAAAACCAGAATCCCACAATATGTTGTCTACAAGAAACACATCTAAAACATAGTGACACATATAGGATGAAGGTAAAAGGCTGAAGCAGGACCTATTATGCTTCCGGTGAACAAAAAAAAGCAGGGGTAGCAATCCTTATCTCAGATCAAGTAAAAGCCAAGATAGATCTAGTCAAAAGAGATAAGGAAGGAAACTATATTTTATTAAAGGGTACCATAGATAATGTAGCAATATCTATCCTAAATATATATGCACCAAGTGCAATAGCACACAGATTCCTAGGGGAGAAATTAAGACAGATACAAGAAGAAATAGACAGCCAAACAATACTAGTGGGGGATCTCAACCTTGCTCTCTCAGAATTAGATAAATCAAACCACAAAATAAACAAGAAAGAAACTAGGGAGATAAACCAATTGTTAGAAAAGTTAGGTATGATAGATCTATGGAGAAAGTTGAATGGAGACAGTAGGGAGTTTACTTTTTTCTCAGCAGTCCATGGAACCTATACAAAAATTGACCATGTGTTAGGGCATAAAAACCTCAAAATCAAATGCAGAAAGGCAGAAATAGTAAATGCATCCTTTTCATATCATGATGCAATAAAAATCACATGCAATATAAGGACAGGAGAAAATAAACCAAAAGTCATTTGAAAATTAAATAATCTAATCCTGAAGAATGAATGGGTGAAAGAGCAAATCATAGACACAATCAATAATTTCATCCAGGAGAATGACAATAAGGAGACAACATACCAAAATTTGTGGGATACGGCTAAAGCAGTTATAAGGGGCAATTTTATATCTCTAGATGCTTACTTGCATAAAATAGAGAAAGAAAAGATCAATGAATTGGGCTTATTATTAAAAAAACTAGAAAAAGAGCAAATTAAAAACCCTCAATTAAATACCAAATTGGAAATTCTAAAAGTAAAAGGAGAAATTAATAAAATTGAAAATAAGAAAACTATTGAATTAATAAATAAAACTAAGAGTTGGTTCTATGAAAAAA
>JAJPUD010007591.1:15584-97680 GCA_023553655.1 Myrmecobius fasciatus | reverse complement strand
AGAGAGAGAGAGAGAGAGAGAGAGAGAGAGAGAGAGAGAGAGAGAGAAATGGATTGAATGATCAAGAAGCAGGCTTATGGAAGAGACAGGAGAGGATGTGATCAAGGCAGAGAAACCTTAGTAAAGGAAAAGAGACTAAGGGCTGGGAAGAAGTGAGAGAGGGCAGCAGATGGCCTTGATTTTCTCATTGAAGCAGGAGTCAAGGGCCTCTGGTAAGGGGTTCCTAGAGGGATCCTGGAAAAAAAGATTTAGAACAGCTGCTGTGGGAAGTGTAATAGAGAGTCAATCACTGAAGAATCAAAGGATTGCTGTGCAGAAATGAGAGACCAGTGGAGATTAGATAATAGAATTGAAATGGCCTCAGTAGGGACGGTTATGTGACTTCCTTCAACAGTGTTCAGAAGCAAACAAGTAGGAGCATAGCAAGCAGATACTGAGGATCAGCCAAAGCTGGGGCTGGGCAAGGCATGGGTGACAACAGGATAAGGGGATGAGGGATTCAAAGGGAGAAGGATGTCTAATTGAACTGATGAACTGGGAGGGCAAGATTGTGAAAGGAGGAAATTCAGACAAGAGTAAGAGAAACAGGACAAGGGAACAGAGAGGGTGTTAATAGGTGACAGGAGGACAAAGAACAATAGGTTTAGGAGACATGAGGAAGAGGAAGAAGGAGAAAGAGGGAGATACATTTCTGTTCTCAAAGAGAAGAATTTCAGTTTCCTGTGAGATATGTGTATTGTGTGTATGTGTGTGTGTGTGTATACACATAATACACTTTGGCATATGTTCTATATTTACCAATAGAATACACACATATATCTATAATACTTTATCTATATTTGTATCTGTCTTTATACATTTTGGAATATTTTCTATATTTCTATATTTTATATATATGTATATATATCTACTTTAAATGCTTTATGTTTTCTCTTTATATCTGTATCTGCTTCTCTCTATATACACATACATTTTTGTGTATATGTGCAAATGGCATAAATATATACATATATATAATATATATATATATATATATATATATCTGTATCTCTGATTCTTTCTGTCTTTTTTCTATTTATGAGAAAAATGGAGAGGGGAGAAAGAGACAGTGTATCAGAGTTAGAAAGGATTTTGAGACCGTCTAATACAAGTCACACCTGGACAAGAGTCCTCTCTGAAGTAACATCACCATGAGTGATTATCCAGTCTTGGTCTGAGAAACTTCAGTGAGGAGGGAGGTGGGAAGGGGGGCTGAAGCCTCTAGTTTTATTTTGCAGTAACTTTAAATGGGATATTTGGGGATAGGGTGTTTTCTCTTATGTCCAGGCTAATTTTGCCTCTCTAACTTCCTAGTTCTAACATTTCCTAGTTCTGTTCTCTAGATGCAAGAGGAACAAATCTAATCCTTCTTCCATCTGTCAGTTTACCCAGCTGCTAGTATCTTCCCCTCTGAGATAACTTAACACCTTGGTATTTATCTTGTGTGTGCCTAGTTATCTACATCTTGTCTCCTCTGTTAAGAATGTGAGCTCCTGGATGCTTGGGGCTCTTTTTTTTCTTTCTCTGGGTTTCCAGTATTTAACACATGATCTCATTTGATCCTTACAACAATCCAGTAAGGTAATACTATAGGTATTTTACAGATTGCATTTTATAGATTAATCATTCAGGCAGTTAACAAATATTTATTAAGTATCAACTATTTGCCAGGTGTCCTGCTAAGCACAGGAGATACAAGAAAGTAAAAACAAAATAGTTCTTGCCTTCAGAGAGCTTACAATCTAATGGGAGAGATATTGAGCAAACATATAGGCAAACAAGGTATAAAAAGGTTAACTCTTTCTGGGTTCCCAAGTATTCTTATTAAATGGTTGTTCTTTGAATGTTTGAATGTAAGCCCTTGAAGACAGCTCTCATGCCCTTTCTCACCCACTTAAATCATTCTTAGTTCATTCATGTCATTCTTATGTGACATCCTCTCTGATCTCTTACTAACTTGATTTCCCTCTTTTGCTTGTTAATATCCTTCCCAAAATATGCTGCAGAGAAACACAATACTACAGCTATTGTCTGATGGAAACAGTTCACAATTATTCATAACTACCCTGTCCTGAACAACACTTTGCCCCATTTAATGCCCTGAAAGGTTATATTTGCTTCTTGGCTACCCTATTATATTATTGACCCATATGAAATTTATATTCCCTCCAGGTCTTCAGATTTTTTTAAAAATAAACAATCATTAGCTCTTTTGCACCATTTTGTACTTTTGTAGTTGAATTTTTAGACCTATGTATGAGAATTTACATTTATCCCTATCTAAATTTAAACTTCATTAGCCTCATTACTCTAGCCTCCCAAGATCCTTTTGGATCCTGACTACCAGCTAGCATGTTAACTATCTCTCCCTCATTTGTGTTATTTGAAAATCTGATAAGTATGCCATCTATCTCTTTATCCAAGCCATTGAGAAAAACCAACACTAGGCCAAGTACTGCTCTCTGGGGCACTGTTCCAAGTAGAAATCAAACCATTAATGATTACTCTTTGGGTTTGCCCATTCAACAATTTTTAATCCCCTTAATTGTCCTATATCAGGTGGCCTATATCTGTCTATCTTTTGTACAAGAATAGAATGGGAGATTTGTGCCAATTGCTTTGCTAAAATCTAGGTCAACTATATTGAGAACATTATCCCAATCCACCAGTTTTATAATCCTGTCAAAAAATAGGAGGTTCAGAGTCATGGAAGAAATACAGTTTTGGGTGGTGGTGAGATCTAAGATATGGCCATCCCTCTGAGTGGCTGAGAAGGAGTGAAGATATAGGTAGGGTAGAAAATTCAGGAGACTATGAATTGGGAATAGTAATGAGGAACTGCCGGTGATTCTGAATCTCTACAGTAATAGTAAGGGGAGAATCAATCAATGAGCATTTATTAAATCTCTCTTATGCTCTTGACACTGACCCAAGTGATGGGGATACAAGTAGAGAAGTAAAATAGTTCCTGGCTCCAAAGAGATTATGTTCTGCTGAAATATCAATTGATTCCCTTCGTACTCAACCACTCAGCCAGGTTTTTTGATGATAGAGGTTAATTTTCCAAGAGAAGATGGGAAGCTAGCAGCAGTATCTAATTTGGGGTTTGGGAAAGGACTGGTGATTTGATCTTTAAGAACTTGGGCCAAGTTATCCCAAGATAAGGAGGAACGAAGTACAGAGAGAAAAGATTCCTTGAATATGGCCTATTTAGGCCTAGTGTCTGAGGCTCTATTTGGAAAAAAGCACTAGCAATGAAAGTATTGGTGTGGATAATTATCCAGGTGATGGGAAACTTGGTTTTGGATACCTTGATGGTTAGGGAGGACTGAGTTGTTCTGTCAGACAATTCAGCTATGAAAGCATAGGCTTATCAATCTAGACCTGGATGGGACCACAGAGATCATGTCATTCAACCCCCCTCATTTTATAGAGGAGGAAACTGAGACTCAGCAGTCAGCTAAATGAATACTCTAAGATTGTACAAGTAGTAAGTGGAAGCTAGGATTCTTGACTTGTGTTCTTTCAAATACAAACAAGGTTTCCACAAAAGTTAGCTGGTTCTGGGGTTTGGAGGCCTCCAAATCCAGGCCAGAAAGAGTCAAGGGCAAGAGCTTCACCCTTCTGTGCCCAGCAGTGGTAAAAGGAGAAAGGGAAGAGTAAGTGATGAGTCAAAGCCTTGGTACCCACAATGGACCCCTATGTACCCAGCACTTAATGAGAATGGAGAATTAAGGCATTGTGACTCTCAGATAGCTTACAAACAAAGGGCAAGAATAATTCTGCCATCTGTGATCCATCCTTTTTTATTGTCTTAAAGTTTTTCCAATGTACAAAAAGGACCATGTCACTCCTCTACTCCAGAACCTTCTTTGGCTCCTAATTACCAATGGAATCCAGCAGGAGCTTCTGATCGTAGCACTGACAATTCTTCGGTTCTTCCTTGTACATCTCCTTTTCATGGAGAGTGGAGAGACAGACTGGCATAATAGGAAAAAAACACACACTTAGTAAGCACTTTCCATGTCCTTGGTACTGTGCTGAGGAATATGCAAATTTATCTCGTTTGATCCTCAGAACAACCCCTGAAAGGAGGCATTTCAGGTGGTCTTTAAGTGCTAGAAAGAAACTCAGCTGTTGAAAAGGGGGAATGAGGGCTTTCTAGGCAATGGCTGGGGATAAGGGAGTATGTACAATGGACAGAGGAGGTGTTCCAGTTCATCTTTAAGTGATAGAATGTGACTTAACAGTCAATGGGTGAGGAAACTGAGACTGACTTTTACTGACTTTCCTGGAGTCATACAGTTAATAAATGTCTAAGAAAGATTGGAATTCAGGTTTTCCTGATGCATGCCTAGGGTCCATTCTACCACTTATATTTCCCTCATATTTATTTTGTTCATCCTTATCCATGCACGTGGGGCAGCAGAGTGCTGGGCCTGGAGTCAGGCCCTGAGTTCAAATCCAGCCTCAGACACTTACTAGCTCCGTGACTCTGAGCAAGTCACTTAATCCAGTTTCCCTCAGTTTCCACATTTGTAAAATGAGCTGGAGAAGGAAATGGCAATCCACTCAAAGATCTTTGCCAAATGAGGTCACAAAGAGCCACATGTAAATGAAACAACTGAACAGCTGCAATAAAATCTGTTTACATACTGTCTCCCTGATAGAATGTAAGCTCCTTGAGGACAGGAATGATTCCATTTCAATCTTTGTATCCTCCGTGCCTAGCATGGTGCCTGGCACATAGGAAGAGCTTAAAAACACTTGGTGATTGACTGATTCCATGATCCTGAGTATGAGGTTTCTTGGAGATTTTATAGTATTTTGCTCTCCCTCTCCCTTGCATCAGAATTATTTCTGTAAATGCCTTTTCTTCCATAAGAACATAAACTCCTTAAGAGCACGTGGTGTGTTATACCTATCTTTGCATTTCCAGGGAAGAGAACAGAGCTTTGAACGTGGCCTTTATTGAATGGGACTGAACCCAAGCTGTGCAGGCCAGGCTCAGAGCCAGGAAAAAAAAAGCTGATGGGGGTATTAAGCACAATAGTCTCACTTGATTCTAAATAACAACTGCAAGAGAATAAATTATAAACATTGGTAATCATAGTATTCAATACTATGTTTTAAATGTTTTGGGCCCCAATCTATGATTTTATTAGAGTTGAGAATCTCCAGGGTAGAAATCCCTTCTACTAGTGTCAGAGTTTCCTCTGCAACTTAGAATCTGAGACAGTTGATTGAGCTTAAAATGTTCAGTGACTTGCCTAAGGTCACATAGCCCATGTGACATATGTGTCATGAGTCAGAACTTGAATCCAGGTCATTCTACTACTAATGTCACACTCTTCTCTAGCATACCATAGCTCCTCCCAGTTACTATATTAGGAAGGTACAAAGAATTGTCCAAATTCTGAGGAGGAAAATATTTATGAAAGAGAAGCAGGAATAAGGTAATTCTTGAAGGAAGAGGCATTTCAGTTGGTCTTTAAATGCTAGAAAGGAACTCAACAGTTGAAGACTGGGATGAGGGCTTTCTAGGCAATGGCTGGGGATCAGGGAGTATGCACGACTAGACAGAGGAAGTGTTTAAGTTATCTTTAAGTGATAGAAAGGGACTCAACAGTTGAATTGAACAATGGTAAGTAAATTGAAGGACGCATGTTACAGTTTGTCCAACTGGGATGGAAAATGCAGTATGGGGAAGGGAATACCATGAGGTAAGGCTTGGAAACTAGGATGGCAACAGATTGTGGGGAATTTTTAATATTAGGAAAATGGGTTTCAACTTTTCTTGAGATATAATAGGGAATTGGGGCAGCTAGGTGGCGCAGTGGATAGAGCACCAGCCCTCAAGTCAGGAGGAACTGAGTTCAAATCTGGTCTCAGACACTTAACATTCCCTAGCTGTGTGACCCTGGGCAAGTCACTTAACCCCAATTGCCTCAGCAAAAAGCAAAAAAGAAAAAAAAAGAGATATGATAGGGAATTGTAGATTTTCTTTTTTTTATTAAAGCTTTTTATTTGTATAACATATGTATGGATAGTTCCTCAGCATTGATCTTTACAAAGTTTTCCATTACAAATTTTATCCCCAGTCCCCTGCCCTCCCCTAGATGGCAGGAAGTCCACTACATGTTAATTATGTTGAAATACTTGACAAGTTATGCAAGAAAAATCCTATCTACAAGAAAAAAAAGAAAATCAAAGAAAGGAAACACAATGCAAGCAAACCTCAATAGAGAGCATGAAAATGTTACACTGTGGTCCATATTTCATATCCCTCTCTCTGGGTGTATATGGTTTTCTTCACTGAACAATTGGAACTGGTTTGAGACAATGCTTTGTTGCAGAGAGCCATGTCCATCAGAATTGATTATTGTATAATCTTGTTGTTGCCATGTATAATGATCTCCTGGTTCTGCTCATTTCACTCACATCAGTTCATGCAAGTCTCTCCAGGCCTCTCTGAAATCGTCCTGCTGGTTGATTCTTACAGAACAATAATATTCCATAACATTCATATACCATAATTTATTCAGCCACTCTCCAATTGATGGGCATCCTTTCAGTTTTCAGTTTCTAGCCACTACAAAAAGGGCTGCCACAAACATTCTTGCACATGTGGGTCCCTTTCCTTCCTCTAAGATTTCTTTGGGGTATAGGCCCAGTAGAAATACTGCTGGGTCAAAGGGTGTGCACAGTTTGATAACTTTTTGAGCATAGCTCCAAACTCCTCTCCAGAATGGCTGGATCCGTTCACAGTTCCACCAACAATGTATCAGTGTCCCAGTTTTCCCACATCCCCTCCAGCATTCATCATTATCATTTCCTGTCATTTTAGCCAATCTGACAGGTGTGTAGTGGTACCTCAGAGTTGTCTTAATTTGCATTTCTCTGACCAATAGTGATTTGGAGCAACTTTTCACATGACTAGAAATAGTTTTAATTTCATCATCTGAAAATTGTCTGTTCATATCCCTTGACCATTTATCTATTGAAGAGTGGCTTGAATTCTTATATATATATACATATATATATATATATATATATATGTATATATATATATATATATATGAGACAATTCTCTATATATTTTAGAAATGAGGCCTTTATCAGAACCATTAAATGTAAAGATGATTTCCCAATTTGATGCTTCCCTCCTAATCTTGTCTGCATTTGTTTTATTTGTATAGAAACTTTTTAACTTAATATAATCAAAATTATCTATCTGGTGTTCAATTAAGAGTTCCAGATCTTCTTTGGACATAAATTTATTCCATCTCCATAGATCTGAGAGGTAAACTATACTACATTCCTCTAATTTGCTTACAAAGTCACTCTTTATATCTAAATCATGAACCCATTTAGATTTTATCTTGGTATGTGGTGTTAGGTGCGTGTCAAGACCTAATTTCTTCCACACTAATTTCCAATTTTCCCAGCAGTTTTTGCCAAATAGTGAGTACTTATCCTAAAAGCTGGGGTCTTTGGGTTTATCAAACACTAAATTGTTAAAGTTATTGCCTAGATTGCCCTGATATCCTATCCTATGCCACTGATCGACTGCTCTATTTCTTAGTCAGTACCAAATGGTTTTGATGACTGCTGCTTTATAATATAGTTTTAGATATGGTACAGCAAGGCCACCTTCCTCTGCCTTTTTTTTCATTAATTCCCTTGAAATCCTTGACCTTTTGTTCTTCCAAATGAACTTTGCTACTATTTTTCTTAGATCTGTAAAATAATTTCTTGGGAGTTTGATTGGTATGACACTAAATAAGTAAATTAGTTTGGGTAGTATTGTCATTTTTATTATATTTGCTCGGCCTACCCATGAGCACTTAATGTTTTTCCAATTGATTAGATCTGATCTTACTTATGTGGAAAGTGTTTTGCAGTTTAGTTCATATAGTTTCTGACTTTTTCTTGGCAGATAGATTCCCAAATATTTTATACTATCATCCGTTATTTGGAATGGAATTTCTTTTTGTATCTCTTGCTGTTGAACTTTGTTGGTAATATGTAAAAATGCTGATGATTTATGTGGATTAATTTTGAATCCTGCAACTACTAAAGTTGTGAAATGTTTCTAGTAGTTTTTTAGTTGAGTCTCTAAGGTTCTCTAAGTATACCATCATGTCATCTGCAAAGAGTGATAATTTGGTTTCTTCAATACCTATTCTAATTCCTTTTATCCCTTTTTTTCCTATTATTGCCAAAGCTAACATTTCTTTTTTTTATATATAACGCTTTTTATTTACAAAACATATGAGTGACCTTTCAACACTGACCTTTGCAAAAAAACTTTTTTTCCCAAGCTTTTCCTTTCCTTCCCTCCCACCCCCACCCCTAGATGACAGGTAATCTAATACATGCTAGATAGGATAAATTATATGACAAATACAATACATGTATACATATCTATACAGTTATCTTACTGCACAAGAAACATCAGATCTAGAAAGAGAAGAAGAAAAAAACAACCTAAGAAGGAAAACAAAATGCATGGAAATATTCACAGAAAGCGTTAAAATGTTGTGTTGTGGTTCACTCTCAGTTCCCACAGGCCTTTCTCTGGATGTATATGACTATCTTCATCGCAGCACAATTGGTTTGAATCACATAATTGCTGAAGAGAACCACGTCCATCAAAATTGATCATCGTATAGTCTTGTTGCTGTGTATAATGTTCTCCTGGTTCTGCTGATTTCACTCAGCATCAGTTCATGCAAGTCTCTCCAATCCTCTCTGAAATCCTCCTGTTGGTCATTTCTTACAGAACAATAATATTCCATAACATTCATATACCATAATTTATTCAGCCATTCTCCAATTGGTGGGCATCTTTTCAATTTCCAGTTTCTTGCCACTACAAAAAGGGCTGCCACAAACATTTTTGCACATGTGGGTCCCTTTCCCTCCTTTAAAATCTCTTTGGGATATAGGCCCAGTAGAAACACTGCTGGGTCAAAGGGTATGCACTGTTTGATAACTTTTTGAGCATAGCTCCAAATTGCTCTCCAGAATGGTTGGATCCGTTCACAGTTCCACCAACAATGTATCAGTGTCCCAGTTTTCCCACATCCCCTCCAACAGTTGTCATTATCATTTGCTGTCATTTTAGCCAATCTGACAGGTGTGTAGTGGTATCTCAGAGTTGTCTTAATTTGCATTTCTCTGATCAATAGTGACTTGGAGCACCTTTTCATGTGACCGGAAATAGTTTCAATTTCTTCATCTGAAAATTGTCTGTTCATATCTTTTGACCATTTATCCATTGGAGAATGGCTTGAATTCTTATATATTTGAGTCAATTCTCTATATATTTTAGAAATGAGGCCTTTATCAGAACCTTTGGATGTAAAAATATTTTCCCAGTTTACTGCTACCCTTCTAATCTTGTCTGCATTCATTTTGTTTGTACAAAAACTTTTTAACTTGATATAGTCAAACTTATCTATTTTGTGATTAATGATGACCTCTAGTTATTCTTTGGTCACAAATTCCTTCCCCCTCCACAGGTCTGAGAGGTAAACCATCCTACATTGTTCTAATTTGTTTATAATATCATTCTTTATGCCTAGATCATGAATCCATTTTGACCTTATCTTGGTATATGGTGTTAGGTGTGGGTCAATGCCTAATTTCTTCCAGACTAGTTTCCAATTATCCCAGCAGTTTTTGTCAGATAGTGAATTTTTATCCCAAAAACTGGGGTTTATCAAACACTAGATTACAATTGTCATTGAGTATTTTGTTCTGTGAACCTAACCTATTCCACTGATCCACTACTCTATTTCTTATCCAGTACCAAATGGTTTTGGTGACCACTGCAAAGCTAACATTTCTAATACAATATTAAATAGTAATGGTGACAGTGGGCAACCTTGTTTCACTCCTGATCTTATTGGAAATGGTTTTAGTTTCTCTCCATTACATATGATGCTTGCTGATGGTTTTAAGTAGATGCTACTAATCATTTTAAGGAAAAGCCCATTTATTCCTATATTCTCTAGTGTTTTTAATATGAATGGGTGTTGGATTTTATCAAATGCTTTCTCTGCATCTATTGAGATAATCATATGGTTTTTGTTAGTTTGGTTATTAATATAATTAATTATGCTGATAGTTTTCCTAATATTGAACCAGCCCTGCATTCCTGGTATAAATCCTACTTGGTCATAGTGTACTATCCTGGGGATGACTTTCTATAATCTCATTGCTAATATCTTATTTAAAATTTTTGCATCAATATTCATTAGGGAAATTGCTCTATAGTTTTCTTTCTCTGTTTTCACCCTACCTGGTTTAGCTATCAGCACCATATTGGTCTCATAGAAGGAATTTGGTAGTATACCTTCTGTCCCTATTTTCTCAAATAGTTTGTATAGTATTGGAATTAATTGTTCTTTGAATGTTTGGTAGAATTCACATGTAAATCCATCTGGCCTTGGAGAGTTTTTCTTAGGGAGTTGGTTAATAGCTTGTTCTATTTCTTTTTCTAATATGGGGCTATTTAAATAATTTATTTCCTCATCTGTTAATCTGGGCAATCTATATTTTTGTAGATTTTCCTCCATTTCATTTATTTTTTTTATTAAAAGCTTTTTATTTACAAAACATATGAGTGATTTTTCTACCTTGACCACTGCAAAAACTTTTTTTCCCAAGCTTTTCCCCTCCTTCCCCTCATCCCCCACCCCTAGATGACAGGTAATCTAATACATGTTAAATATGATAAATTATATGACAAATCCAATACATGTATACATATCTATACAGTTATCTTACTGCACAAGAAACATTAGACCTAGAAAGAGAAGAAGAAAAAAAAACAACCTAAGAAGGAAAACAAAATGCATGGAAATATTCACAGAAAGTGTTAAAATGCTGTTTTGTGGTCCGTACTCAGTTCCCACAGGCCTCTCTCTGGATGTATATGACTATCTTCATCGCTGAACAATAGGGACTGATTTGAATCACATCATTGTTGAACAGAACCATGTCCATCAGAATTGATCATCATATAGTCTTGTTGCTGTGTATAATGTTCTCCTGGTTCTGCTGATTTCACTCAGCATCAGTTCATGCAAGTCTCTCCAGGCCTCTCTGAAAACCTTCTGTTGATTGTTTCTTACAGAACAATAATATTCCATAACATTCATATACCATAATTTATTCAGCCATTCTCCAATTGATGGGCATCCTTTCCATTTCCAGTTTCTTGCCGCTTCAAAAAGGGCTGCCACAAACATTTTTGCACATGTGGGTCCCTTTCCCTCCTTTAAAATCTCTTTGGGATATAGGCCCAGTAGAAACACTGCTGGGTCAAATGGTACGCACAGTTTGATAACTTTTTGAGCATAGTTCCAAATTGCTCTCCAGAATGGTTGGATCTGTTCACAGTTCCACCAACAATGTATCAGTGTCCCAGTTTCCTCCATTTCATTTAGATTATCAAATTTACTGGCATAAAGTTAGGCAAAGTAACTCCTAATTATTGCTCTAATTTCTTCTTCATTGGAGGAAAGTTCTCCCTTATCATTCTTGAGACTAACAATTTGATTTTTCCTTTTTCTTATCAAATTAACTAAAGGCTTATCTATTTTGTTGGTTTTTTCGTAAAACCAACTCTTAGTTTTATTTATTAATTCAGTAGTTTTCCTATTTTCAATTTTATTAATTTCCCCTTTTATTTTTAGAATTTCCAATTTGGTATTTAATTGAGGGTTTTTAATTTGTTCTTTTTCAAGTTTTTTTTAATAAGCCCAATTTGTTGATCTTTTCTTTCTCTATTTTATGCAAGTAAGCATCTAGAGATATAAAATTGTCCCTTATAACTGATTTGGCCGTATCCCACAAATTTTGGTATGTTGTCTCATTATTGTCATTCTCCTGGATGAAATTATTGATTGTGTCTATGATTTGCTCTTTCACCCATTCATTCTTCAGGATTAGATTATTTAATTTCCAATTAACTTTTGGTCTATTTTCTCCTGGCTTTATATTGCATGTGATTTTTATTGCATCATGATCTGAAAAAGATGCGTTTACTATTTCTGCCTTTCTGCATTTGATTTTGAGGTTTTTATGCCCTAATACATGGTCAATTTTTGTATAAGTTCCATGGACCGCTGAGAAAAAAGTAAACTCCCTACTGTCTTCATTCAATTTTCTCCATAGATCTATCATATCTAACTTTTCTAGCAATTGGTTTACCTCTCTAGTTTCTTTCTTATTTATTTTGTGGTTTGATTTATCTAATTCTGAGAGAGCAAGATTGAGATCCCCCACTAGTATTGTTTGGCTGTCTATTTCTTCTTGCATCTCTCTTAATTTCTCCCCTAGGAATTTGGATGCTATTGCACTTGGTGCACATATATTTAGTATTGATATTGCTACATTATCTATGGTACCCTTTAATAAAATACAGTTTCCTTCCTTATCTCTTTTGATTAGATCTATCTTGGCTTTTACTTGATCTGAGATAAGGATTGCTACCCCTGCTTTTTTTTTTTTGCTCACCTGAAGCGAAATAGGTTTTGCTTCAGCCTTTTACCTTCATCCTATATGTCACTATGTTTTAGATGTGTTTTTGTAGACAACATATTGTGGGATTCTGATTTTTTATCCAGTCTGATATCCACTTACGCTTTATGAGAGAGTTCATCCCATTCACATTCACAGTTAAAGTAAAATAATTCTATATTTCATGCCATCTTATTTACCCAAGTGATGTTTTTCCCTTTCCTTTCCCCTTTCTCCCTTCCCCCCTCCTCAGTATTTTGCTTTTGATGACCCCCTCCCCCAAACAATCCTCCACCCTTTAGATCCCCTCCCCTTTTTTACTCCTTTCTCCTGATTCTTCTATTTTCTCTTCTATTAGTTTTTCCCTTTCTTTTCCTCCTTACCCTTCCACTTCCCTGTAGCAACAGACAAGTTTCTTTGTGAAATCAAATGTCTGATATATACTTTTAGAGCCCAAACTGATAAGAGTAAGATTTACACAATGCACATCTCCTTCCCCTCTTCCTCTCAATTATATTAGGTTTTCTTTGCCTCTTCATGAGATATTATCTTGTTTTTACCTCTTTTTTAATCTTATTTTACCCCCTTTTCCCTGTTTTCCCCCTCTAGTTTTCTTTTTCATATTATCAAAGTAATATCTAGTTAATTATACCCCCAAACTTTAAGTATCCCCATAGTAGAAATAAAGTTCTCATGAGACCTTTCCTTTTTACCTTTTTATGCTTCTCTTGAGTTCTGTTTGGAGGTCGAATTTTTTATTCAGAAATTTTTTGTTTCTGGTCTTTTTATTAGAAATAGGTGAAATTCACCTGTTTCATTAAAAGACCATCTTCTTCCCTGGAGGATGATGCTCATTCTAGCTGGATAGGTTATTCTTGGCTGTAATCCAAGTTCCTTTGCCTTTTGGAATATCTGGTTCCAGGCCCTTCGATCCTTCAATGTGGATGCTGACAGATCATGTGTGATTCTAATTATTGATCCTTAGTATTTGAATTGTTTCTTTCTAGCAGCTAGCAAAATCTTTTCCTTGGTGCGGTAGTCCTGACATTTAGCCATGATATTCCTTGGGGTTTTAATTTTGGGGTCTCTTTCAGGAGGTGATTGGTGAATTCTTTCAATGGTGATTTTGCCTTCTGATTCTACAACCTCAGGGCAGTTTTCTTTCAGGATTTCCTGGAAGATAGTGTTTAGATTCTTTTTTTCATCATGGCTTTCAGGAAGTCCAATAATCCTTAGATTATCTCTCCAAGATCTATTTTCCAAGTTAGTTGTTTTTCCTAGGAGATATTTCATATTTTCTTCTATTTTTTCATTCTTTTGTTTTTGTTTGACTGATTCTTGAAATCTTATTCAGTCATTCACTTGCATTTGTTCATTTCTTATTTTTAAAGTGTTGTTTTCTTCAGTTACCTTTTTTAGCTCCTTTTGTAACTGGCCAATTTGTTCATTGCATACTTTCTCCACTTCACCAATTTTGTTTTTCAATATATTGGTGTCTTTTTCATATCTCTTTTGCAGGGCATCATATCCTTCTTGTAAGATATTGTATCCTTCTTGCACTGATTTCAGTTTATTTTCCCATTTATCCTCCAGCTCTCTTTTGAGATTCTCTATGTAATCTTCCAGAAAGGCCTTTTGAAAAGGGGACCAGTGATGGTCCTTGCTGATTTCCTCTGATGTTTTGTCTGAATGAACTTCAGGATCTGGGGTATGCCCTTCTTTCTCTCGATAGAAGCTGTCTATGATGAGAGCTCTCTTTTGCTTCTTCATTTTTTTAGACATCGTGGAAGTCTAAGGCTAGAAAAGTGCAGCTGAGGTACTCTGCCCTGGGGCAATTCTGAGAATTAACTTAAGGTGCTGAGCCGGTGGGGGCTAGGACTAAGTCTGAATTACTACTTAAACAAGGCAAGTCTGCCAGAACACCTGCCCCCAATCAGGGCAGAGTGTCCCCAGTGCCTCTAATAAACTCCAGGTGTTTAGAGTTTGGAGTTTCTGCCAGGCTGAGCTGAGTCCTACCCTCACTTCCAGGTAAACTGTTTATCCCTCTGCCTGAGTTAAACTGACCTGATATAAAGTTCTTCAGAGGTAACTGGAAGCAGTGTCCAAATATTTCTGGATTCGTTGACTTGAAGATCAGTTCAGAGGCTTGTTTTATTGTTAATTTGAGAGAAGATCAGAGGAGGAAACAGAGTCAGTGTCTTCACTCCACCATCTTGGCTCTGCCCACTCAGAATCATAGATTTTCAAAAGAGAAGTGACATCATTAGATCACCATAATAGCAGGATTATTCTGATAGTAGTTTGAAATGTGGATCATAAAGGATCATAGATTTGGAACTAGAAGGAATCAGAGTCCATTTAGTTTTAACCATTCATGTTACAGAGAGAAAATAGGTTTAAAAAAGTCAGACAACTAGTTAATTAATTAATTTGAACTTGGATCTTTCTAATTCTGTGGGTAGGACTTTATCCACTCTGCTTGAGGAAGGAAAAGATCTGGTAGGACGCTATTATGACCTAGTTCATGTGGATGGTAATGAAAACCTGTATCAAGAAAGAAATTGAGGGAATAAAGAGAAAGAAAGAAATGTGAGACATATTTCAAAGATGGAATAACCCAGAAGGACTTGTTATCTGAACAACATGAAAGGAGAGGGAGAAGGAAGAGTCTTAAAAAAATCTATTCCTTTTAAAGGAAGATTTTTCTTGCATCTAATCCTGTTTTTCTTGATAATTCACACAAAAATTATAGTGAAAAAGAACCTTGGAGAACATTCAATGTTACTCCTCATTTGACAGATGAAGAAACTGAGATTCAGGCTAAGTGGTTTGCCTAAGATCACAAAGTGAAGAGCTATGGGTTAAGACCAGATCTGGACTCCTTTTTTACTATACTACTCTGATCTATCCCTTGAGTCTCTCAAGAAATGTTGATAGCTGAGGGAAAAAGAAAGATTTATCAGCTGTCATAAAATGGCATTCAAATCTCATTGGCCATCAGTGAAATGGCCCCACCAATAGGTTGGCACAGCTGTCTCCATGCTATAGGTGGGGAAAATGGTTCTGCCAAGAATCAATTATGGAGACAATCTAACCTAGATAAAAAAGTAATAAATCACATCTTCTGCCTCAAGGCACATCAGAACTCCACATTTCACAAGCAAAGAAGGGACTAATGCAGAAGGTTAAGTAATTATCTGTTTAAGTCATTTTGCCTTAACAACTAAAAATTCATGGCCTCTCGGGGTGGGGAGTATATTTTTGGCCAAAGCTCATAGCTAGTTCTGACTTACATTATTGTCAGCTCAGTCTCATTTTGGAGTGATACATGATGGATCAATTCCTGACATCTCACATTTGTCTAGATCTAGGCCAAATGGAGCTTCTTCCACAATTTCTCCACACCCAACTTGTCTGTGTTCCCAGCCCGGATTGTACAATCATTAGATATTGTTTGTTTAGCTTCAGTCTGAGTTAGTCACCTCTGGATTAGCTGCTAACATATGAGGCTCCAGAATCTCTGCCACTTCCATTCATCACAAACCGGGTTTCCTGCTCTGCCCCCTTGTCCTTCTTCTTTGTTTCTTGTACACAGAGGTACTTAGCCCATTATTGCGGAGGCCAGTGCCATGGAGATGAATCGTGTGAAAGTGAGGATCCTCCCACACCAGTCAAATATTTATGAACAGAACTTTAATAGCGGCAGAACTACTCATTTGCCACTCAGATTTATGCTGTCTATACATATTTATGTTGGTGCCACTGCTGTTTATCACTTGCAAATAACACTCTGTTGTCTTAATCCTACTTTTATAGTTAATGGTGTGTGTTTCACTTTCTATCAAGCACAGAAGTTGAGTAAACACATATTTCTCAATTTTTTTCTCCTAATCACCATGAGAGCCATGAATCATGGAGAGGAACCCTATACAACAGAGCAGAATAATGTTAGGAAGCCACCCTGGTGAGCCATCAATCCCAGGCTGATGGCTATCTCAGCCAGTGTAAATGGGATGGATCAGCTATTGCTCCTGTTCCGTGGTCTGGCTCTGCCCCCGGATGTGAGTCTGAATTCTCAACCAGTCACCATCAAGGGTATAATGAGAAAGCCAACGTGATGTGCCTTATCCCTCCCAAAGCAACTTGAATTCATTCCTGTTTCCAAGAATGAAGATTTATGATGTCTTGAACATAATCATTGAGCTTGGTAGTAAATGACAGTGTTCATAGAAATAAAAAAGAAAACAGGACTCAGAATCCTCACTGGAGAGGATGTGATTCTCTCTTTGGAGAGGAAAGGAAATGTTCATAATCATATAATCACAGCCTAAGCTGCCAAAGGCCTTTTCACCATTTGGTCACAGAAGCCAACTGGCAGTGTTTATACCCCATTCTCAGCCTCCTTCCTCCCCAAATATATACACAAAAGAAACTACAGGGCAAAGTATGTATATCTCTTTGATTGAAACACAATACTCTTTGATGGAGATTGAAGTTCTGGGTTCTTGCTAATAGAAGCAAGAGTTGACTAGCTGTAGTGGAAAGATCTTGGTTCCCAAACTGATTCCCTAGGTGACCCTGGAAAATTGATTTTACCTCTCTGGGTTTCAGTATCTTTCTCGAAAAATGAATAGCTTGAATCGTTAAGTCCTCTTTCAGCTCTGAAATTTTGTAGTTCGATGAATTTGGGAAGCAGGATGGGGCAGTAGAAGAGCACTAGATTTGGAGTCATCTAATCATGATGTTGTTAAGTCATTTCAGTCACATCTGAATTTTTGTGATCCCATTTGGGCTTTTCTTGGCAAAGAGTGGTTTTCCATTTCCTTTTCCAGCCCATTTTACAGATGAGGAAACTGAGGTAAACAAGGTGAAGTCACTTGCCCAGGGTCACATAGCTAATACGTGTCTGAGGCTTTGTTTGAACTCACACCAGTCTTCCTGACTCCAGGCTCAATGCTCTTAATGATGACTCTCCTCCTTAATGACTGTAACTTTAAGCAAGTAGCTTTCCCTTTATGACCCTCAATTTTCTTATTCATAAAATGAGAAGATTGGAATAGATGCATTCTAAAGTCCCTCCCAGTGCTAAATTTCTAAACTGTGATGATTGTATGAGTTCAATAATCACAGTTATTTGAATAATATAGTACAAGTGTAAGAAACACATAATACATTTTTCTAGAATAATCAGAAACAAGGCAATTTAAAAAATATTTGGATGATTCTCATGCAGAAAAGGGATAAGATTTCTTTTCCTTGAACTCTATGAGTACATAGTATTTGTTAATGAAAGTTATAAGGAGATGAATTTTGATGGTATGAAAGAGCTGTATCTATGGTAGGATTGGGTTTGTGGAGGAAATAGTATGCAACTATTATACTACCAATATAACACCAATATATTCAAATAAAAGCTGGATAACTACTTACTGGGGATTCAATGTGGGGATTTTTATCCAAGTTGGAGTAAGAGCTCACTGAGGTCTTTTTCAAGTTTGTGATTGATTCAGTAAACCCACTAAAGGGTAAATACTATAGGATGATGCTGAGTGAGAAAATTCTGCAGAAAACCAGAGGAAAGGCATGAAGAAATTTACTAGAAATAAAAGTAAAGTTTGACCTGGGTTCAAAGAATCAATTTCATAGTTAAAAGGTGAGGAAGATGAGGCTAAATTACAGTTTGTTTGGAAAATAACTTAGGTTGTTTTAGGTTTTAGCCTATATTTAGAGAGAGATGTTGACTAGAAAGAGAGATAGTCCTTCTGTACCATATTTTGTTTGGATCATATCTGAAAAAGGATTGTGTTCAATTGAGGGTATCACAGTTTAAGAAGGACATTGACAAACTAGAGAGTTTCCAGAGAAGAGAAGCCAAGCTGGTTAGGAGACCAGATATCATTTCATATGAAAGAACAAGGGACATTTAGCTTAGAGAAAAAAAAAGATTAGGAAACATGATACCTGTCTTCAAATATTTGATGGGTTCTTAAGTGGAAGAGAGATTAGATACAGTTCTCATAGTCCCTTTGGGCAGAATTATGAGCAATAGATGGTGAGTTGAGGGCAGAAGAGTCTTGAAAAGCAGTAAATGTAGGCTTCATGTAAAGCTTTAATGATCTTAAGAGCTAAATAAAAGTAGGATAGTCTGTTTCAGGAGTTACTTAGTCTACACTGAAGTTTTTTGAGAAGTTGGAAGGATACTTGTTGAGTATTTTGGAGAGTGGATTCTTGTGTAGGTGGGACTGGATGCCCCCTCCAGTTTCTCATAGCTTTAAGGATTTTTACTTGACATTATGAATCCCTGATGGAGTGATAATAGTTAATGAGTCCCTGAAAAGAAATGAACCAAAGGGTGTTGGAAGTATGTGCACTAACAGACATTAGGGCTAAATTTGCTGACGGTGATCATGCTGTTTTGTATCTGGTGCCAGGACATGAAGAAGCACAGGGCAATTGAAAGTCACAAGTGCATTCCCTTGATAGTAGGGAAACATTTCTTCAACATTATCCACCTGCAGATCCCATGGGAAGATCCATGCCTACTGCCTGGAGCTTTGGTATTAAGAATAACTTCTTTTTGTGGTTACATTCTTTTATGCATGCAGTGTGTGTGTGTGTGTGTGTGTGTGTGTGTGTGTGTGTGTGTGTTGCATTTGACATTGAGGAACATCTCCAAATTGCTTTCAAATAAAGCAGCTGCAGCCATCATTGTGAGAACTAAACTTGGCTAGTACTCTAAAGGAGGTGAAGTTCTTTTTGCCTTGAGCATCCCTTTTTTGCTTCCCTCCTATCTTGAGCTCTCTTTCTGGACAGAATTCTAGCTCTATTATTTGTACTTTCAGTTGATGCTATTCCACTGAGTTCCCTTTCCTTCTTGGCATTTGCATTTGAACCTTATCTCTCCTTGTAGAATTAAAGGCTTTATCCCTATTGAAGAGATTCCTAACATCCAGCAGCCAGGGTAGCTTTTCCTCAAGCAATATTGCTATTTGCTCTATCTATGCCTAAAACTGACTTAGTCTTTATAATTTTTTTTTTGACCAAAGGAGAAGACTCCCTTGAAAAGCATTGAATTCTCTAACAGAGAGCATTCAACTAATAAGGAAGGATGTAGAGTGAATTAATGCCTTGGTTTGGGATTGACTGGATTACTTTAGTGACCTTTGTGATCTGTGGATCATAGTTGAGTACCACTGATCCAGAAGGTATTAGAAGGAAGATGGATAAATCTAAGAGGCAAGAAATTCCAAGCAGGGGGAATGCTAGTGAAAGAGATGTCATGGCACATGCTAAAATCCCTGCTAAAAGAGACCAAAGCTGGTGGTTTGAGTTCAGGAGTTTTGAGCTTTAGGATGGCCAAAACTTGTCTGCATTAAGCACAGCAATAATATCACGATCCTTAAGGAATAGAGAGTCATCAGGCTGCTAGGAGGGCCAAACCAGACCAGGTTAAAAAATAGAGCAGATTTTGGGGCAGCTAGGTTGCGCGATGGGTAGAACACCAGCCCTGAAGTCAGGAGGACCTGAGTTCAAATATGATCTCAGACCCTTAATACTTCCTAGCTGTGTGACCCTGGGCAAGTTACTTAACCCCAATTGCTTCAGAAAAAAAAAGAAAAAAAATAGAGCAGATTTTAAAGTTTCCATACCAGTCAGTGGTGGGATTGTGGGGGGAAAGGGGGGAAAAGGATAGGGGTAGACAGAAGGAAAGGAGGAGGGGAAGAGAAAAAAAGAGGAAGGAAATGGGATTTTCCAGGATCATCTAATGCAGCTTTCTTCCCAAGTAGATATCCATCCCTTTAAAAAAAACTTTTTGACAACGGATCATCTTGAACTACCATCACTGATATGAAATTCACTACTTTCTGTAGCATCCTAGCCCCTTGTTGGATACCTCCAATTATCAAGCAATTCTTCCCCTCATATTGAGCCCAAATCTGCCTCCCAGTAATCTCCACTCTTTAGTTCAACTTCTGCCTTCTAAGGCCAAGTAGAACAAGTGTAATCTCTCTTCTACATACTGGCCATTCATATATTTGAAGGCAGGTATTATGGCCCCCCAAAGAAGTCTCCTCTTCTCCAGGCTAAACATCCTTAGTTTTTTATTATTATTGTTGTTTTTAGCCCTGCTGTGTTGTGGAGGAATTAGCCCCATGTTTTCTAATGCTCTACTAAAGGAAAGGAAAGGGGAGATTCCTTGGGATGGGTTTTAATGAATGTTTCTTGCTTGAGCTCTTGTTCAACTCCCTGGGGCTATTTGACAATGGCCCAGACCGTGCCAATTATGTAAACAGATGCATAAATTTTGGCCTCATTGATTTCACACACTCTCAGCAGAATTACTGCTAACATATTGAAATCCAGAGGAAAAAGGAAGAAAGAGCTGGAGGATGAATTTTCTGTCCTGAGTCTTCCTCCTGGATAGCCCTTAGGGCCCCAGCAGAGAAAGCCTAGTAGCTGTGGTTCCCAATGAAAATCTTTGGCCAGCCTCTCCCTTGTTCCCTATATGTCTCACTTGGTCTTCCTAACGGTAAAAAGACTATAGGAGTAGGATGCAGAAGACCTGGGTTCTAGTCACAGCACTGCCATAGGTAAGCTATATATACAACCTTGGGAAAATCTAGACTTCATTGACCTTATTTGCAAATGAAAGGTTGGGACCAAATGATTTCGAAAGTTTCTTCTAACTCAGAATCCTGTAACATTTCTTCAGCACCTGGTGATCTCTAAAGGCCTTTAAGCCTTCCTCACCCTGTAGTTCTGTGACTTAGGGAAGAGTGATGCCATGAGTAGAGAGTTGGAAGAGAGAAAAAAAAACATGTCAGCAAGACAAATGAGATGGTAGGACATAAATGAATGCCAATTCCTTCATTTCATTTAACAAGCATTAATTAAGCCCCTATTGCATACAAGACACTGTACCAGGTGCTCTGTTTATATGTTGTTATTGATGTTCAATTATGCTTGATTTCTTTGTGACCATAGCATGTCAACATGGAGTTTTCTTCAATAAGATACTGACTGGATTTCCTTCTCCCCTGGATTAAGGCAAACAGGGTTAAATGACTTGTCCACAATCACACAGCTAGTAAGTGTCTGAAGCCAAATTAGAATTTAGGACTTTCTGATTCTTGGCCCAGCTCTCCATCCACTTATCTACCTAACTGCCTCCATAATTAGGATACAAAGACAAAAACAAAATGTTACTTGCCTTCAAAGAGTTTAAATTCTAAGAGGAAGGAAATGGCAGATATACAGATAAGCTGATACAAAACATACAAAAATGAATACAAAGTATTCCTGGAGGCAAGGGAGGAGCAAGTGGTTCTAACAAATGAGAGGAAAAGTTTCAGCTGATCCTGAAGCTAGATGTTCTGAAACAGGTGAGGAAGGGATGCATTTCAGGTATGGGGCACAGTTTGTGCAGAATTGTAAAGACGAGAAATAGAATGTTAATGTTTAGAAAACATCAAGTTGGACAGTTTGGCTGGACCGTAAAGTACATTGGGGGAAGAAGTGCAGAAATTAGTATGAAAAGAAGTTGGAGCCTTAAAGAGCAGAGTCTCTCCCCAAAGCTTCCCCATGCAAAGATCTTTTGTTCATATAGCCAGATGCCTTCCTAATTGCCTGAGAGGTCAGAGGTTGGCTGACATGAATGGTTCCCCAGCCCACACACTGGTCTTATGAAGACCATTTTCCTGCTGGCATCAACAAGGGGATGGTATCAGGATCTGTCAAAGGAACCAAATATGCCCTTAGTTCCAAAGACTTTCACTGTCTCTATCCCTACCTTTTTTTTACCTTAAGGAAACCTGGGAAGGAGAGCAAGAGAGTTGGTAAACAATCAAGAAGGAAGGGAGCTCTCTGATCTGATTCCTTAGGTCTTAGTGAAAGCCAAGAATTAAGTCAATTGACTTTTCTGAGATTCTTCAAGCCATAGGGCTCAGAGATGTTCTGTTATAAAATAGATCATAATTCCTATCTCCCCTACAAACAGGGCAAGTTTCTTTTCTAATGCTTGGTTCCATTGCAAGAACAGAATAGATTCTTCAGGCTGATTTGAAGAGCAGAAGTGAGGGCTGTCACTCCCAGGCGAGGGGTCCTAAGTAGGGATCTAGGCCATAGTCAGTTTCATTTCTTTTTATCTTTATTAAATAACTGGTACTTCTGTTATTCCATTCCACAAAGAATCCATTGGAAAAATAAAAAAAATATATGGTATCTGGCAAGTCTAAAATTAGTTTCTTACAAAACACAAAGTTAAAGAAAGTGGGCAAAACTGGGAACCCTAGGACTTCATCGAGGCCCTTACTTCCTGCCAATTTGTTCTATGCCATTGATCTAAAAAAGAGAAGAAAAGAAATCATGCAACCAAGTAAAGGCAGGTCTCCCTTTGTGACCCACCTTTGAGAGAATCAAGATTCTGGTGTTACTAAGGTCATACTGCATAAGAAAATAGTTGAATCTCACCTTGATCAAATGTAATGGCAACACTTGTGAGAGTTGCCAGAACAACATTATTCAACTAGTTATCAATACTTATTATATAATTTCCTTATTCAAAAGCATTCCGTGGCTCCTAATTTCCTATGGAACTGAGTTTACAATCCTCAGCATGACATTCAGATCCTTCATCATGTGACCAGGGCTTGTTTCCCCATTCTTATCAAGAAGAGTCATGAGCATGAGTCAAGGCATCATGGAGGGATAGTTGGGGCGATACTTACAGAGAAATAAATAGATCACATAATAAGTGTTCCATAAAAGTTTATATATTATAGTAATTATCATATCCATGAAGGATAGTATTGAACTAGATTATGATGAGCTTTGAATACACTTATTAATGGTTTGGTTTTTGTTCTAAGGGCAACAGGGAGCCATATAAGACTTTTGAGTTGGGATGGGACATATTGGAAATAATGTTTTAGGAAAATTAATGGAATTAACACATAGAGAAAGAAGTTAGAGGAGGAGAAGACTCTTGACTTTCACTGTATTTTCTTTGACAATTTCCAACACTGGGTACCTCTGTTATCTGCTGTTTCCTCTCTTCCTGCCTCAATACCAAGCACCAAATTATATTGTCCAGGTTTGTCCCAGTTTTTGTTTTTTAACTTCAGTTGGACCCTCTTTGCTTTTTGACAGTCTTTTGCTCTATCTCTTGATAACTGCCTATTGCATTCCCCACTGTGGCTATTTGTTCCAAACTTTCACCCCTGAGCTGCTAATTCTCCCAACCTGCCAACTCAAGATCTGACCTCTCCTCCTACTTTACTGAGATCAAATTCCTCCAACTTGAATACTTTCAACTCCCCTTCTTTATGTCTCAGAATTTCTCTTTTTTCATAGAATTTCAGAACTAAAGGGGCCTCAGAGAGTACTTATCCCCACCTCCATCTCAATCTTCCCTTAGTGTCTTTGATAGGTTGGTCATCCATCCCTCTTCTGTTGGATGGCTCATTATCTTTCAAAGCAACTATTCCACTTTTGGATAGCTTGCTTTGGAAATCTTTCCTGACTTCTTGCACTATCCACTTGTTGCTTTGAGCTCTGTAAAATAAATACAGTTAATCTTCCACAAAAACTTGAAAGAAGTTCTTACATTCTTGCCCTCTTCACTTTCATTTGCTTCCTGAAATCCTCTTTTTTCAGATTAAATATCCTCAGGTTCTTTAACCAAGCTTTATATGAAATAGTTTTAAATAATACTTGGTGAAAGGACCTTCCAGATACAAAGCTCCATCCTGGTTACTCTTTTTACTCTGACAATTTCCCTTCTTCCTCTCCTTCCATGCTGTCCTGAATGGTGGGAGTTTACTATATCCATCCAGTTTCAGACTTGACTTCCTTCTTTCTTCACCTTGGTCCTTTCTTTCCCTGTTTCCCTTCTCCCTTCTCCTTTCCATTTCTTACTCAAGTAGCCACACTACATTTGCTTCTTGAAAGGGCACATGAATCGATTGCTCCATTGTTCCACTTATCAACTTTGTCACTTCCCATACCAGAGTATCCTTCTCTGGATGTTTTTTTGTTTTGTTTTGTTTTGTTTTTAGTCCTGCCTGACTGTTCATCACCTCATTTGGGATTTTCTTGGCCAAGATATTGGGGTGGTTTGCCATTTCCTTCTCCAACTCATTTTACAGATGAAGAAACTAAGGCAAATAGGGTTTAATGACTTGCCCAGGGTCACACAGCTAATAAGTGTCTGAGGCCAGAATTGAACTCAGGGAGATGAGTCTTCCTGACTCCAGGCCTGGTACTCTGTGCCCTATGGTGCCACCCAGCCACCCCAGCTACTATTCCCTTGTGTTTATTTCCTTTGAAACTTTCTTAAGGGAAGGGACTGTCTCCTTTTTGTGTTTCTATCCATAGTGCTTACTTAGTATAGTGCCTGGTACTCAGTAAGTGCTTAATAAATATATCTATCATTCATTTGATAATCTCCACTTTTTCAATGTCCTTTCTAAGATGTAATAACAAATAACAGGGTACTCCAGATGATTTCCCTGGGATAGAGTACAATGATTCCTATTATCTCTCTTATTTTCAATACTATTTTCCTTAATATATTTTAAAAGTGCATTTTTTTTGGTAGTGGCCACATTACACAGGACTCATTAAGCTTGCAGACCACAAAAACCTCTTCGTCATTTGCAAATTAACAGTTATTTCTGGATGCCTTTGTCTGACTTCCTTCTCAGAGGCTAGTAGCTAGAGGCTGTGTGGTCCCATAAAGGTCCTCACCTACATTACCCCCCTTTTTACATTACTGCATTAATAATTGTTTATTGATCAATTTATTGACTGACTGTTCAAGTAAATTCAAGAATGGCCATGTAATCACTCCACTCTAAGTTCTTGTCCTTTGGGGATCATCAGGGCAGGAACGGGTTGAATGAATGCTTACCAGAGTCAGGGGTGATATCATCAGGCCTTTGTGTGACTTTCTAGCTTTGGAAGAAGTATTGAAAAGCTCAGAGAATCCCCACCCCCCATCCTGCCTTTTCACTTTCTCTTCCCTTCATTCCTCCTTCCCATTTTCTCTCTCATTCTCTCCCATCTTCCCTTTCCCAATTTTCTACCATTTAATCCTCCTGTTTCTCAACTTCTCCTCCTATCCTTCTCAATGCACTCCTAATCTTCTCTTCTCAGTTCTCCCTTGCCATTATCCTACTCTCAAACATGCTTTCCAAATTCTCCTACTTCAGTCCCCCAATCTTTTCCTTTGAATTCCCTCAATTCTCCCTCAAAATCCTACCTTTCCCAATTCCTCTGTGCAATTTTCCCCATTTCCAGGGCCCTCTACAACCCTTCCCACTTCCCTTTAGTTTTTCTCTCCAGCCTTTCCACACATCACACACACACACACACACACACACACACACAGACCCATTTACACATGCCATGTTACCCTCCATTATTTCCCAACCCTAAAGCAAAAGGGATAGTTGGGGAATGGGCAAATTCTTCCCCTTTTGAACCATGAGTCAGTCAATAGTCAGTTCTCAAGTATTTAAGTGTTTCCTGCTGTGTGAAGTGCTGGGGCTGTAAAGAAATGGAAAGACATGGTCCCTATCATCAAGGAACTCACTTTCTACTGCGGGAGACAGCACATCAACAGCTTTGTTCTTACAAGAGATATACAGAGTAGATGGAAAGGCAGTCTTAGAAGGGAAGGCACCAGCAGTGGGGTGAAGAGTGAGTATATGAGGTTGGAACAGGGAAAAGTCTTCCTGAATAAGGTGGGGTTTGAGCTGAATCTTGAAGAAAGCTGGGGAAACTAGAAGCACAAAATAAAAAGCATATCTTCATTATCTCCCATTCCTAGTCCCATTGGGCCTAGTAGCCTCAATTAGCCCCTCACCTGGATGCTCTGATAGGTCATTTGGACCCAGTAATCAGGATGACCTGTTCCTGGCAAGGTCATTATTTTTGTTCTTTTGATATTCAAGAAACTGTCTTCTCCATTGGAATTATAGTCTGCTATGTGATTCATTTACTTTGGGAACATGCTGACCTGGCATTTCTGGATTGCATGTTGAATCTGCAGCCTCAGGTCCCTTATCTCTGTGTCCCTTGAGCTGAGCCCTCAGGCTGATGGAGATTAATTCTGACCACATGTGTTCTGGAGATGGGGTCCCATGACACTAGAAGTCTATTAAAGGAAGAACTAGAAACCATTGGACATCCTCTAATATGTGGGTATCTTTTCTTGGTAGGTACCAGAATGTGTATAGAGCTTATTGGGATGAAACCAGATTTTATTCAGTATTAAGTTAAATGAATTCTGTACTTGATATCTATAGATTTGAGTTCAAATCTAGATCTCCTGTGAGATCTTAAGTAAATGGCATAACCTGGGCCAGAGGCCCATATCTAAGCCTCTGGTCCCTCTTTTTTTTGGGGGGGAACGGGGATCAGTGGAGTGGGATGGAATTGTGATTTTTACCAGTGTGGAGAATTCCAAATGAGGATTCTTCTACCAACGTAGATCTCCAATCTCTCTAAATTTTATTTTAGAATGTTTTCTGGGATACTGAACGGTTAAGTGACTTATCCAGAATCACACATCTCATCCATATGTATCAGGGGCAGGAATGGAGTGTAGATCTTCCTGACTCTGAGGCCAATTCAGCATGGTACTTTAATCAAGTTCCCTTCAGTTTCCCTATCTTTCAAATGTGGGCATTGGGCTTAATGATTTTTGTGGTTCCTCCCTGATAGAAATCTATGCCCTCCTGATCTTTCATATTATTTTTTCCCCTGAAGACAGAGGGACAATTTAAAGTAGACTGGTTGTATAATTTTTTTTATACCTTAGCCAACATCAAGTTAATAGTTTCTTCAATCAAAAAGTCTAGACTTCAGGCTTGAGGGAGACTTCTGAGCACAGAATGTGACCCATCAATCATAGAATGAGTGAATGCGAAAGTCTTTTGGAGTGGAAATCAGGACTAAGATACTCAACGTGCAAATCAGAAACTACTTTCCCTACTGAAAGCCTTTTTGAAGCCTTGGATCATAAAATCTCAAAGCTTTATGGACCTCAGAAAACATCTAGTCCAACCAAACATCTGAGCAGCAACTCCTTCTATAATTGGTCATCCCACTTCTGCTTAAATACTTCTAAGGACAGGGTATTTGCTCTCTCTTCCACAGGCAGCCCATAACTAATCATTTTAATGGTTAGAAAAATTCTTCCTTTTTTGACTGAGGGAAAAATCTGCCTTTCAATGGTATCTACATATTGCTGGTAGTTAGATCCTCTGAAGACAAATAGCAAGTCTGATCTTTTCTCCCATTTATGGTCCTTCAGATATAGCCCTCATGTCCATTCTAAGTCTTTTCTTCTTTAATGAAAACACATCAAAATCATCGAGTCTTTATACAGCATCTCCTCAGTTCTTATCACCCCAATTGATCTCTTCCTTTTACTTATGTCTTTCCTAAAACATATTAAATTTGTCATGTGCTCAACACATGTGGAGCTTCAGGTCCACTAAAATGCCTAGGTTTCACTCCAAACAACAATTGAATCCAAAGAACAAAAGGGATCAAATCTAGCATGCACTAACTGTGTGACCCTAGACAATTCACTTAATCTCTATTTGCCTCAGTTTCCTCACTATAAAATGGAGATAATAATAGCACTTAATTCACAGGGGTTGTCATTGGAATTATATATTTCTTCTCTTCTTCTTTTCTCCTTCATTTCTTCTTCTTTCTCCTTCATATTCTACTACGACGACGACGACTACTACTACTACTACTATTACTACAACTATTACTATTACTGCTGCTGCTGCTACTACAAGATATTGGGGAAAGGGCTAAATGAATAATATTTATTAATATATATTAATTTATTAATATATATTAATTATTGCTGTTGTTATCATTATTATTACAAGATACATTTAGCCCCTTCCCCCAATATCTATCTAGCCCATAAATTTCTTCACCAATCTCTGGGTGAGATGACTGAGTTCCCCTTTCTGCTTGCTCTAGTTGGTCCGGCTGCTATCCCATTGATGCTGTAATTCATTTATTTCCCTTAAGAGCCTGTTCCTTCCCTCCAATTATAGACATTAGGCAATTTGTGAGCACAGACATGTAATTTCTTCTTTTTTCTTTTGCTTTGGAGCAGACCTCAAGTTTATTTTTCTCACAAATGTAATTTCACAACTAAAGAGATGTGGGGGAGTATATTTCTTAAGCATTAGTGGATTTTCCCATATTATGTCAGTATCACAGGTGCAAATTCTGCGGCAGACATCACCACCACCTGAATCTCATCCCGTGCCAGGACCACTTTCCTTTTTCCTCCTCCTTTCTCAAAGGCCTACTGATCAGGGAATGAATGAAATCTTTGTGGGTATCAACTGTTTCTCCTGAACTGGCTGCCTGGGGACAGGTGGATGAAGAGGGAAGCTCTCTGAAACATCTGCCTGAAGATGTAGGATAGACAAGGGCAGGAAAAAAGTCTTGTAAATATTGTAAAATGAGCAAAGTCCATTTAGAAACTCTCTCCGTGTTTCTTCCTTGGCAACTAGAACTATAACTTGCTATTCTGGTACCTGTAGCAAATATATTAGGGGAGCAGGAGGAACACTAGAAAGGATAGCCTTTCCCAATTGTTGCAGTCATACCAAGAGATGAGGAAGCCTGTCTTTTGTAGAACCTATGCTCAGCCACAGGGAGGAGGGTAGAGACAAAGGGGTATGCAGAGAGTATTGCAGAAAGGGGAGGCAGCATCTGGAAAGGGACAGAACCCTTATGGGTGGCATTATACCAATGAGGGAGGGGACAGAAGGTCAAAGGACTACTTCATTAAGACATTCCATTCTCCACTCCCAGATGCCAACATCCTGGTACAGAGATACCCTAGTTAGATCTCTCTCCCAATGTCATAAGAATAATATCTTTAGAGCGGAAAAGAAAAAGAAAAGAGCTGAAAGAGATCTTAGCTTTCATTGTTCTCTTCTCACAGATGATAAAACTGAAGCTGAGAGTGACTTGCCCAGAAACACACAGCTAGTAAGTGACTGGGTTAGGATTTGACTTTTCACTGTGCTTCCTCACTTAAATCCAAGTCACTTGCACATCATGGCATCTCCTCCAAATGCAGCTGTGTTTCCATTCCATTATCCAATATGGCCTGGGTGCTCAGGGTTTTCCTTGCCTCCCCTTCTTTCTTCTCCTAATCCTTTTTCATAGGTCATCTCTAGTCAGCCTGATCTATATCCTGCACAGGACCCAGGTGGCTCTAGAGGGGAAAATGACACAGATGACTTTGCACAGCCCTTTCTCACTTAAATCCAATTCACTTGCATATCATGGCATCCCCTCCCTGATGCTATGGTCTTCTTCCAGAATGAAAGGCAAACAACAACAATCCTTTTTCCAAACTCATCTATACCTATCTAGGACTCAGTGTTTCCAGGGCTCACACCTCCTTTATTTAATCATTCTGCAAAAGGAAGGATGCAAGAGGTTATTTTGTTGTTTAGCTGGTCTGACTCTTCATGACCCCATTTGGGATTTCTTGGCAAAGATACTGTAGTGGTTTTCCATTTCTTTCTTCAGCTCAGAAGACAAAAAACTAAAATAAGCTTCCATAACTTACCTCTTTTGCCTAGAGCCGGCTCACACTCTGCAGCCCAAGTCTCAGGAAACCAGTGCTTAACCCTGTTTGGGAAGATCTGTCCTTTAATGAACCACGGGGGATGAAGTGTGTGTGTGTGGGAGCTCACTTTAATTACAATCCAGCCCAGTCAGGCACTGGAATTGGCTGCCTCCTCCCCTGACTGTCCTCTCTCCTCCCACCCCCCATGGGGGCTGGGGTGCTAGAGAAAGCAGAGTCAATTAGAGCTCAGACTAGATAAATCAAAAAATAGCATGAATTAGTAAATGGTTGTAATTTCTCTGTTTAGGATCTATATTATCATCCCCTGAAGCAGGAGTCCCTAGGCTGAGGAAGCTTGGCCCAGGAATCTCCCTGCCTGAACCAACAATACCAGCTCTATGTCCTGCTGACAAGAAGGGATCTTGGGTATAATTTCTCCTGGTCTAGAGCAGAGTGAATGAAAGAAGGCTTCTTCCAGGAGACATTAATAGCTGTTATCTCCTTTGCCTTGTTGATGGTTGTGGTAGAAGCTGTGTGTGGAGTCTGGTGTGGCCAGGAGGTTACCCATGAGTTGGGTCTTTGTGACCTTTTATGGGGGACAGAGCTGGGAGGGTTAGAATGATCACATGGTTGAATGTTTTTCCTACATACATAGAACAAAGTCCAAAGTCACACAGTAAGTGAATGGGAAAAATGGGAATTGAACCAAGGTCCTCCAGCTTCAAATACCCAAACACCTTTTCCATAACCCCTCACTGCCTTCTCCCTTTACAGCTCTGCAGGGTTTGCCAATTTGACTGTAAACTTTCAAAGACAGAAGCCAAAAAATTTCTTCTCTAATTACTCAGGTAAAGCAGCCTTGTGGGACTGAAGCTTGTCTCTTTCACAAGGCATTTTTCATTAGCTTTTCTCTGAACCCATTGTGCTCATATGTAAAATGGGGACATTAATTCTGATTTACTGTGAGAGTAGTATTAGAGACCAGAAGATCAGCATTTGGAGGGACTTCATCCCCATACTTCTTTTCCCTGACTTTCCAACTGACCCACTCCCATCTCTGTCTTTGCCAGACATTCCTACCTCTGGACCTCTGGAACTTTGCTCAAGCTGTGGCCCCTCCTTGACATATCCTCCATTCTGTTTATAAAAATGAGATTTTCTTCTTCAAATATAGATCAAACCTCTTCAAAAAGTCTTTTCTGACTCCACTATTATGTCTCCCCACAACCACTTTTTGTGAGCTCTTTCAGGGCCTTTCATAGTCTGTATCACACAGCTGAGGTCCCAGCTGTCCTTTCATGATTTATTGGGTAACAGTTTATCTTCCATAACCTGACTTGAAGTTCCATGAAGACAGGAGATCATGTCTCACACTCTCCCTGGGTTTCCAGTACAAGAGAGCTGAGCAAATAATAGAGATGCAACAGACACTGAAAATAAGCACTCTGACATTTACTTTGGGCCCACTCGCATCCCAGGTCATACACATCAATACCCCAGTGCTACATCTGACATGACCATGTTCTCCAACCCCATAAGATCTGATTAACTGCCTGAAGTAAGATTCTGAGAGCTCCCTCCCCACCCCCAGATTCCCTAATTCTGTAATTCTGACTGAAAAACCCTAGGAAAGTTCAAATAAGGTTGGTGGGGTAGAGTCAGGGAAGGCTTTGTGAAGAAGTACAACGTGAGCTTGAAGGAGAGGAAGGGTTTCCATAAAGAGAAGGGAGGATATACCAAGTAGGGGACACGGCCTAAGCAGAGTCCCAGAGAAAGGAATAAAGTTGGTAGATAGGGTCATTGGGGTTCCATTATCAATAGCCTTGAAAACAAGGCTGAGCAATCTATCACAGAATCTTAGAACTAGGTGGGGATTCTTAGCCCATCTAATCAAACATTATCACAGTACACTGTCCTCCCTTCCCACCCTGCCTCTTACATACATAAAAGGGCCCCTGAATACCTGGACATCTGGGAGAGGGATATAAAATCCTGCAGACTTGCCTGGGCTATGTGGGGGTCCACAGTGATTGTACTGTCAGCTTTTGGGGCTCAGGCTATCTGTCCCCCATCTCCACTGACCCTTAACTGGGCTAGGAAACTCAAGAAGACTCTTCCTTCCCCCTGCCTCCTCTCCCTACCCTCCTCAGGGTGCTCAGCCCAGTACTTTCCTTGCAAAAGCTGCTTTCAAGATTTAAAATTCTTTTAGGTCAGCGAGAACAGGCAAGGCATTTGTTGGTGCTCAGAATTTCTGCTGCAAGCCGGGCCAGGCGCCTGTCTTTTGCAGGCATTGTGTGGGACCCACCAAGCAGCCCCTGAGGTTACATGGCCTCCTCATGGGTTATTTATGGCTGAGAGAGTTTGTAAGCAGAAGCCTGAAGGGGATGTGTTTATGAGTGCTGCAGTCCTTTTAGGAAAACAGGTGGCAAAGTAAAGACAAGGCAGACAACAGCGGGCGATTCCATGGAGTGTTAGAAAGGAAGATGTTGTCATTGGCTGAGCCAGGCAAGCAATTTTGAAGAGGAAAATAAGGAGCTGGGCTATATGGTGATGGGCCAAGAAGACTCGGGGATTGGGCCCCAGGGTGGGCTGGCTTTGGGCCCAGAACTCAAGCCATCCTCATGCCTTGGCTTATATCTTATCTTTGCTTATATCTTTGCTTTTGCTTTTATCTTTGCTTATATCTTTGCTTTTGCTTTTATCTTTGCTTATATCTTATCTCAGAGAGGATGAAAGCTTCTGGGGGACAGGAATATTTTCTCTTTGATCTCTGTATTCCCCGTGCCTAGCACAGTGCTTGGCACACAGTGTGCAACACTTGTTAAGTTGAACTGACTTCGGAAAGGCTTTTTTATTTTTATTTTTCTGGATGGAGTGGGAGGACAGATCAGACACTAAATTACCTTCATAAGATAGAGGAGATGCTGTCAGCTTACTGGGTGTGTAGAAGGCAGCTAGG
Organism: Myrmecobius fasciatus; assembly: GCA_023553655.1. Classification (NCBI taxonomy): domain Eukaryota; kingdom Metazoa; phylum Chordata; class Mammalia; order Dasyuromorphia; family Myrmecobiidae; genus Myrmecobius; species Myrmecobius fasciatus. The sequence continues at coordinate 64,519 of JAJPUD010007591.1, read as the reverse complement.
GTGCAGAGGGATTTGGGGACAGGAGGTCATGAGTTGGATCCTGTTTCAGAAACATACTAACTAGGTGACTGTCACACACTCTCAGGTTCAGCTTATCTAGCTGTATAATTTTTTAGATTGTAAGCTTCTTGAAGGCAGGGAATGTTTTTTTGCCTTTTTTGTAGTGCCAGTTCTTAACACCTGGCACATTTCTTGTTGGGTCGTTTCAGGCTTCCTGACTCTCTCTACCACCTCCCACTGGTTCTTATATTAGGTCCAAAGCTCTCTGTAATTTTTTCCTTTCAATCCTCCTAGTTCTGAGGCCGAGTGCCAAGCAGGGCAAATCTAAGCCTGGTTCTTCACAAAGATCCTCAAGTATCTGCTTCTCACCCCTTCCTCCCCCATCCCAATCCTTCCAGAACTCTTTTCTCCAAGCTGAATTACCCTAATTACCCCCCTCAGTTTCACGATCCCATTTGGGGTTTTCTTAGCAAAGATACTGAAATGGTTTTCCATTTCCTTCTCCAGCCCATTTTACAGAACTGAGGTGAATAATCATACAGCTAATAAGTATCTGAGTTTGGATTTAAGCTGAATTTGAGATGAATCTTCCTGACCACAAGCACACCTAGCTGCCCCATTTGGCACATAGTAGGTGCTTAATAAGAATTTGTTGACTTTATTTGTAGACTTACTAAGCTATATTACAGAGCAGTTAATGCAGGGTTAAGCTAATGCAGATAAAGTGCTTTACAGACATTCATATGATGCACAAAACTATTAATATGTGTCAAATGGGTCCTTCTACCAAGGATCACGCGTAGAACTGGAACAAAATCACATGTCTAGAATTGGGTTGGGTGGAAGAGGAGGGAGGAGTGGAAGAGCTGGGAGGAGGATTGGACTGCTGGGGAGAGAAGGGGTAGGCTGTCTGTGGCTGGTGAGCATGGGCAGGAATACCAACGCCAGGTCTGAGAGTACAACTGAGCTCTTTGGGCTAGTTACAGGTTACAGCTCATCCATATGAATTTCTGTTGTGAGGCCCAGACACAAATAAAGATATAAAACTCCGTGTATGTATTTGGGTCTTTGGTTCAGATTTATGATTTCACTGATGTGGGAGAATTTCCCCACGTAGCTATCTGCTCAAATACACCAGATTTCTCTGCCAGTGAAGACTGGCAAGTCAACAATCTTAGAGAGTCACTTAGTATAAATGACTTAATTGCCTAGGGTCACATAATTTATAATATAATAATAATAAGTATTTATACCATGCTTTAATATTTAGAAAGCCTTTCACAAATATCTTATTTGGTTCTCACAGCAACATTGGGAAATTGGTGCTATTATTATCCCCATTTCACAGATGGGGAAACTGAGGCAAACAGTGATTAAGGGACTAATCTAGGGTCACAAAGCTAGTAAATTTAGGTATTATTGTCAGAGATATAATTTAAAATCAGATCTTCTTCATTCTGGTCTATATCATATTGCTTCTCAAGTTTAAGTGCATGCACACTCAGTGTGTGTATGTGTGTGTGTGTGTGTGTGTGTGTGAGAGAGAGAGAGAGAAAGAGAGAAAGGGAGAGAGAAAGAGAGAGAGAGAGAGAGAGAGAGAGAGAGAGAGAGAGAGAGAGAGAGAGAGAGAGAGAGAGAGAGAGAGAGGAGACAGAAACAAATTGAAACAGGATACTAAATTATACTTAAAGGATCCCTGTGGTCTACATAGTTTCTTAGAAATTGCATTTTAACATTATCTATATTCTATTGTATTTTCATTTATTTTGTTTAATATTTACCAATTGCATTTTGATTTGGGTTGGGATCTATTAGGGCATGTTGATATCTCTGATATAGGGAATTCCAGATGAGGATAATCCTTTCACCAATACAAATCAGCACCTCCATCTGCAACTTATAGTCTAGAAAGTTGTCTGGGGACACTGAGAGATGAAATAACTTGTCCAGAGTTATGCAGGCAGCAAATGTTGGAGGCAGGGATTAAACCCAGGCTTCTTGACTCTATCACCTCCCACTGGTTTTATATTGGGTCTCTCTCTACAAAGCTCTCAGTAATTTTCCTTTCAGTTCTCCTAGTTCTGAGGCTGCCCAGCAGAGCAATCCTAAGCCTGGTCCTTCACAAAGACCCTTAGACACTTGAAGATACCTGTCATGTGTACCTGTTGCCCCATCCCAGGGGGGATGGGGACTCTCTTCTCCAGGCTAAATCTTCCTAATTCCCTTCCTCAATTTTCACATGATTTGGTCTCCAGTCTTTTCATCATCCTAGTTGCCCCACTATGGATACTCTCCCCACTTGTTAGTGGTTGCTCAAAATGTGGCTTCAAAATGAAGCCAGAATATTTAGGGGAACCCAAGGCAGTTTGTAACTAATCAATCAAATCAATACACAAACATTTAGCAAGCATTGACTATGTTCCAGACACATACAAAGAAAGTCATAAATAATTTCTGCCCTCAGGAAGTTTATAATCTAATGAGAAAGATCATATGTAAATAAATATGTATGTACAAGATATATTATTAGTAGATGGAAAGTAAGCTTAGGGAAGGTAGAGAAAGAAACTAGCATCTTGGAGAAGGGGAGGGAAGAGAGCAGAAAAGGCCTCCTACAGAAGATAGTACTTGTCTTAAAGAAAGAAAGATAGGAGATGAAGACTTAGAGGTGAAGAGCAGCAAAGAACACCATCTGTTATTGTCTTGAAGAAACAGAAAGTTTTACCCAAAGATCTGTTTAATAGTGAAAAGTGAAACCATAATCACTTGTTTACAGACAGATGATGTAGATGATAAAGATACATACATAGATATATATCATAGACATACAGATAGATATGATATGTTATGATATAATATGACATGGCAACAGGCATGTAGATAGATGGATAGATAGATAGGATAGACAGGACAGATAGATAAGTAGAATAAATAGAAAATAGACAGGTAGATAGATAGATAATAAATACAATAAATAGACATAGATTATAGATGGACAGACAGATATGTGGATAGGTAGATAGGTGGATAGATGTATAGACAGGATAAATAGATAGATAAACAGATAACTTCAAAGATAAATACAGAGATAGACGATGGATATAATAAATAGACAGATGGAAAGACAGACAGATACAGATATATACATAGAGGGATAGATAGATAAGTAGATATATCTAGATAAATAGAATAAATAGATCTAGACATTTATTATTTCCTCTATCACACACTGGCACAAGCAAGCGAGGTTATCTCTGACATCAATGAGTTTATATTCTAATGAGAGAAGACAACACATGAAGGGGAGATGGGAAGGATGGAAGGATTCATGTAACATTATGCTTGGAAGATGGCTACTAAGTGAAATGTAGCCCTGTATCTAGGCAAAATACCATCAGCTCACCCACCAAAGCTTAGGGGTCTTAGAATCTGCAGAGAAGTGGAAATGAATGGCAGAATAGAGCCACCATAATTTAGATATATTTGAGAAATGAATCCTTTCTTGCTTCAAGGTCACTTTTTTCACTCCAGTGGAAGCTTAATGGTTTCCATTAATTGGGATTCTGTTTTTAAGTTGTTCACTATTCTTCTGAAAGGTGGTAGAAATCAAGGGTTAATAGTGGAGCAGAGTAGGCAGCTAGATAGAAAGACTCATAGAATTCTGTCAGGAAATATATTAGAAGTCAAAGGGTCTTACCTCATGTCATTAGAATGTGAGCTCCTTGATAGCTGATTCTTTATTTTGCTTTTCTTTGCATCCCCAGTGCTACCGTGAGTATATGGTACATAGTAGGTGGTTAATAAGTGCCAGTTGAATGACTAAGTCTTAACTCTGCTACCAGTATGATTATGAGCAAGTCGCTTTCCCTTTGTGTTTCAATTATAAAATGAAACAGTTGGACTAGAAAACCTCTAAGGTCTCATTCAACTTTAAATCCTATGAACTGTGAACTGGGGGTGCTTACCTTGGGCAGGAGAAGACATAGGGATCATAGGGACTTAGATTTACAGATAGAAGAAACCTCCAAGACCATCTATTATAACCTCCTTAATTTACAGATGAGAAACTGAGGCCCAGGAAAAGGAAGTGATCTTCAGGCAAAAGAGAACATCATATTGTCTTTAGATGTTTGAAAGGCTTCATGAACAAGAAGGTTCAGGCTTAGTACAAAGAAAATGGGGACAAATAGGTGGCATTATGAGGAAGAAGAGTTTAGCTCAAGGGAAGAAGGAACTATAATTAAAACTAAAAATGGAAATGGCTTTTTACAGTGGCAATGAGCTTACTGCTACTGGAATCATTCAAGCAGAACCTGGAGAGACCCTTTGCAGATTCTCTGAAGGGACTGCTGAACTAAAGGCATCTGAACCATGCTTAGGAGCTGGCTGAATCACAGGTGCCTAGTCCACTCCATGGCAGCTGTGGGGGCTGAGTCTGGACGTAATCTAGCAGTCATGTAGGATTCAATTTGACAAGGTAGGGTAGCCAAGGTACCACCTCAGAGCTAGACATGTCAGGATGCCCAATGCCTGCCCATCCATATGACACAGGCACCAGAAAGACCTGCTGAGTTCTTGCTGGGTTGTGAGTGTGGTCTTTGCTGGTCTCCAACCAACATGACCTTGAGGACTCCTGGATCAGGCTAGTGCCCCCCCATCCTGAGATATGATAAGCAATCCCTGGGTCCCTGGTCAAAGTCAGAGCTGCCCCAGTATTCCAGCACCTCAGAATTAGAAGATATCTCAGTCTAATCCAGGAGTCAGCAAACAATGTCCTGTCATCTATTTGTTTTATGAGCTAAGACCCTGGCCAGATTTAGCCCGCAAGCTATAGTTTGTGCCCCTAATCTAGTCTAATCACAATTGAAGAATAATCTTGGCTACAACTTTTCTGATAAGGAGTGATCCAGCCTCTCCTCAAAGACTCCTAATCAGGGGGAAATCAATAACTGCCTATGAATTTGGAACAAGTTCTCAACATAAAATCTGTAAAGAGGTTTGGATATACCTTTCTGTGTGATGGAGGGTAGGAGTGGGGCAGGAGATAGGGTCAACCTGGAGGAGCTTTCCATTAATAATAACTATAATGATAATGATAACATTTAGAAAACACTTTATAAATACCTCTTTTGATCTTCACAACAACCCTGTGAGGTAGGTCCTATTACAGTCTCCATTTTATAATTGAGGGAACTGAGGCAAACAATGGTTAAGTGACTTGCTTAGAGTCACACAGCTAATAAGTTCCTGAGGCTGAAGCTGGATTTGAACTCAGTTCTTCCTGAATCCAGATTCAGTGCTCAATCCATTGTACCAAAGTGATAGAGTTCTCCTCTACTTAATGTCTGAGATATTCATTCATTCATTTAGCAATTATTTTAAAATATCTCATATTCTAGTCACTGTACTAGGCACTAGAGATGCAAAGACAAAATGAAACAGTTCCTGTCCTCAAGGAGTTTAAACTCTATCAGAAAGAAAGTAAAAACATAAAGTAAAATTAATCACTGGGGCAGCTCTATGGTGCAGTGGATAGAATGTAAGGTCTGGAATAGGGAGACCTGAGGTCAAATATCACTTCAAACATCTACTAGTTGAGTGAATCTGGGTAAAATAATTTAATCTTTGTTTACTCATTTTCCTCATCTCTAAAAAATGGGGACAATAATAATACCTATCTCCTAAGATTATTGTGAGGCTCAAATGAGATAATAATTATAAGGCACTTTGTAAATGCTTCACAAATATTAGTGATGATGATGAAATTAGGTAATTATTGTGAAGAGCATAATAAATTGGATATACGTTTGTGTAGATAAGATTTTTCTTGCACACCAATGATAAGTTTGGAAATATGTATACATATATTCGATTTGCCAATATTTTAACATAATTAACATGTAGTGGATATCCTGCCATCTAGGGGAGGGGTGGGGAGTTGGGGGGAAAAATTTGTAACGGAAAGCTATGTAAGGGTTATTGTTGAAGAATTACCCACACATATGTTATGCAAATAAAATAAAAATTTAAAAAAAATAAATTGGATATAGTATGCTCTATATAAATTTTATCTATTGTTAGCATCATCATCATTATTATCTTCTATCCCCCAGGATTGTTGTAAGGATCAAATGAAATAATATTTTCAAAGCACTTAGCACAATTTTTGGCACATAGTAGGCAATTAAAAATCCTTCCTCCCTCATTCTCCCCTACATTTCTTCCTTCTTCCCTTTATTCTTTCCCCTGTTCCCCCCTCTTTCCCTCCTTCCTTTTTCCCTCTTTTCCCTCTTGTCTCTCTTTCTTCTTTCCCTCTTTCTCCCTCCTTTACCTCCTCATTTCCTTCCCTCTTTTCCCTCTTTCTACCCCTTCCTTTTCTCCCTTCCTTTCCTCTTTCTTGGGAAGAGAGTGTAAGTCATATTACCTGCTCACAACCAAGTACTCACAAAGGCAGTGAAGCTCAGGGAGAGGTAGAGAGAACTTCTCTCTCAGCCACCTATATGTTATTTTTACATAGACCAACTAATCAGACAAATAATCAAGACTCAGCAAAGAGGAAAGCCTTTTCTGGAAATCTGATCCAGTGATGTCCCCTCCCCATCTCAAGCATATTAAAGGGGTAAGATTTAGATCTTAAAAGTACAAAGGTTCTTAGCCTGGGGTTCATAGACTTGATGTTACACTACATACATACACATATGCATCATATATATGTATATAAGTAAAATTTCTTTCCTTTGTAATCCTATATATTGAATTGTATATGTTTATAAACAGGATTCTGAGAAGTCCATAGGCTTTATCAGACTGTCCAAGGAGTTCATAATACAGGATTATGAAGTCCTCATCTAGTCCAAATCCCTAATTTTATATGTGAGAAAGCTGAAACTAGAGAGTTTGGGGGTCGGGTATGCACTAGGTCACACATGTACTTAGGGGCAGAGACTGTCAGCCAACAAATATTCCTAAATCATATTATATGTCATATACTATGCCAGATACTGAGGAAACAGGATGTTTGTGGTCTTTCCCACAAACAGGATGTTTGTGGTCTTTCTACATGATGTGTCCAACATATCATGATCTGATTTTCGGTTTTCTTGGCAAAATATTGGAGTAGGTTTATCATTTTCTTCTCCTGCTCATTTACTGATGAGGAAACTGAGGCAAATAGGTCAACTATTTTTTGCAGAGTCAACTATAGGTTGTCTGAAGTCAAATTTGAACTCAGGTCCTTCTGACTTCAAGCTCAGCACTCTCTCCATTGCTCCACCTAACTGTGCCCTAACTGCCCCCTGTGTAGTCCCAAGATTCTGGCAATTTGACTCTTAGGAGCCTCTCTTTGGACTGTGTTGAGGTTTCTGCTAGAAGCTGCTGTCCTTGGTAGATGGTGCTGTCCATAGTTGATGGTGCTGTCCAAAAGTGAAAGTCAGAAAAGGTTAGTCTGCTTCCTGTATGAGAAGAGCTGGGATAGGTAACCTGGAGAAGGCCATGAGAGAGAGTTTGATTTGAATAAGTTATTCTCTGCCTTCTTGGTCTGTGGTAAAGAATCCACAATGAGAAAGAGTGTAGGTAGGACAATTCCTATTATATTCCTAGACACAGTCCTTGACAACAGGAATATCACTGCCCTTGGCACCATCCTGCTCTTCATAAAAGACCTTTTCAGTAGGATACAGAGTCATAACTAGGGTGGTAAAAACAGAATTTTGCCCCAGGGTGTTGAAATTTAGAAAGTTCTAATTATAGTTATCCTCCTTTGATGCATAGAGACTACTAAATTTTGCACCTAGTTAGTAAAAATAATTAAAATGAAAAGATACCAGATGGTGTACTTCCTCCCCAAATATCAGTTCCCTAGGTAAGTTCCACCCCCAGTCCAGTCTTGCTCTGCCATCTCTTCTAATGGTAGTGTTTCCAGAACTAGTCTTTTTATATATTAGAATATCTACCTACAGGGGCTGGTGTCTAAGATCTCCTTCCCATAGTTCCATGTCTCCCAACCTTTTCCCCCATTCATGAGGCCATGTGCTATGAAGTGCAAAATTTCTTTCTGAAAATTCTACCACCATAAACTTTGTTTAGCAAACTAATTTAATGGCACCCTTTGTGATGCTTGCCATAACATCCAGATTTGCTGTAGATTTTGCAGCAGGGATTTACTCTTTTCATGTGACAGTTCTCTAAAAGCAGTTTTCAAAGTGAAGTCTGAGATCCTTTCAGGGATTCTGTAAGGTCAAAATTATTTTCATAATAATTCTGATGATTTGATTTCTAATACAGTAAATATCAAATGGTATAATCCACATGAACAAAAGCTCTTTGGGGTCTTTCAATAATTTTAAAGAGTGTAAAGAGATCCTGAGACCATAAAGTTTTAGAACTATTGCACTGAACTAGAAGCTCCCCTTCTATTTGTGGTATCTGTGTATGTGTGGTGCAGGAAGGAGAGTTTTTGACTGAATTCAAAGATTTCAATTCAAGCCTCAACTCAGATACTTACTAATGGTTGAACTAAAAGTAAATTGAATTTCAATTGATTCATCTGTAAAATGGGGATAATAATCTTTGTCTTACCTAACCATGATGTTGCAGTGAGGATCAAATGAGCAAATGTTATATAATAGGCTTTGCAATCTTATTTCTTTAGCAATTTTTCAAATTGTAGCTTTTTTGCCCAAATCCCTCATTTGTGCAGGGGAGTCCCAGGTGAGGAACTTCCCTCTACAAAGGCAAATGGAAAAGTGTTCTGTGAGTTATACCTTGGAAAGTTGCCTGGAAGAACAGAGAGGTTACATGATGTAGCCCTGTGTCTTTAAGTAACAGGGAACTAAGGCAAACATGGTTAAGTGACTTGCCCAGAGTATTGCAGCTAGTGTCTAAGATCAGATTTGAATTCAGATCTTCCTGATTCCAGGTCTAATGCTGTATCCATTGAAATACCTGACTATCTTTGTAAGCAGCATTTGCTGATTTACAAGGTGCAGCTAAGTAATGCAGTTGAAAGAGTGCACTGGAATAAGGAAGACATCTCCTTGGATTCAAATGTTTCCTCAGACATTTACTAGCTGTGTGATCCTGGACAAGTCATGTAACCCTATTTGCCTCAGATTCCTGATCTGTAAAATGAGCTTAAGAAGGAAATGGCAAACCTCTCCAGTACCTTTGCTTAAGAAAACCCAAATGGGCTCATGCATAGTCAACCACCACTGAAAAACTGAACAACAAAATACATATTCACACTGAAAATACAACAGTGGGTCAATAGGAACTGACTCCAGCACGACCCAGTTAGTGGAAGCAATGCATATGAACAGCTTTTTAAAGGCGTTTGTGTATGGAAATGTGTATGATAAGAGCTCGAGGTGATTTGGAGTCTTTTTGATTTTTGCTGTTATTATTGTTTGGGTTTTTTTTTTTTTTTGGATGGAGAAGACATGAGTTTATTTCTAGGCAGCAGGAAAGGAGCCAGTATTTAGGAAGAGATTGATGGTTGCAAGGAGCACAATAGGGGTGGTAGAGGATGGATAATTGTGGGGACAATCTATTGGAGAAAATGGAGAGAGGTGTAATAGAGGTTACTTGCAGAAGAGTTGATCTTTGTGCAAAATCCTCAGGGGGACGGCTAGATGATGCTGTGAATGGAGGGATGGACCTGGAATCAGAAAGACCAGAGTTCCAATATAGCTGCAGAGACTTTCTAGCTCTGTTACCTGGTCAAATTATTTAACCTCTCTCCATCTCAGTTTCCTCAGAATTGTCATCTGAATCAAATGAGTTGACATATGTAAACCTTAAAGTATTTTGCATACCTTAAAATATTATATAAATGCTAGCTATCATCATCATCATCATCACTTGGCTCTGCCCTTATAGGACAAAACTTCATGGCCTCCAAAATCATCTGAGCCTTTATTCAGAAAACACCCATTAATCTGAATTAGTATAGAAGACAGAGATGGTCAGAGATGGGTTTGCCTTGAGTTAGAACTGGTGGTCTAACAGAGAGGAAATTGAGAAAGAAGCCTCAGAGGCATAGGTCAGAGAAAGTGTGTGGTCCAAAGGACCTTGGAAAGGGGAGAGGTCAATGGTACAATTGGGAGGTGGGTCACAGCACAGAGGGTGCTGAGACTGGCAGGCAGGGCCCAAAGGAGGGGATTTGGGAAGAGTAGGCCAGGGGATATGGACAATAAGCAGGCAGAGGTTTCATTTGCTGGAGGGAAAGTCTCCCTTAAAATGCTCATGAGACAATCCTTTCTTTGTGTCTGTCAGGTGCATGAGTGCTTTCCTGTCCCACTGGATTCCAGCTTTTCCTAAATGAGAGTCAGCTGAACCAATTCTCCCTCCCTCCTCCTTCTCCCCCAGCAGTCCCCTCAGGGGAAATGGCTGTCTCAGCAGTGGACAGCTTTAAGAAAACTCATTATAGAGAAATCTGGATTTACACAGAAGATAAATTAGGGGAGTAAGTGTTCATTTGCAGAAAGATTCTTCTTGAGAAAAGAATAGGATTTCCAGGAGGGATTTACCCGTACATTCTCCCAAGTTTGTAATGCACTCCATCTTCATTTGCCCCCTTCAGAATCCTCCTCTCTCTTCCAGATCCAGTTCAGAAGCCATATCCTCCTGAGGCCTTCTCTGACCCTCCCTTGCCCTAATTGTTGGTACCCTCACCTTCCTCAATCAGCTTTAGGTCATTCTGACTGATTGCCTTTCACACTGCACATAGTAGGAATTTAATGAATCTTTATTGAATTGAAATGTATTGAATTGAAGTATCAGAAACCAGGTGGTGCAGCAGGATATGAGGAGTTAATCTAGCCAAACTAACAAAAAACAGCCAAATATGAGGATGATTTTGACTGCAGTCCATTAGTGCAGGCCTGCTGGTGAAGCAGTACAGACCACTGGGTTTAGTACCCACATCCTTTTTGTGGTTCATGAGTGGGAGGCTTGAGCAAATCTGGAGATTCCAGGGTCAAACCAACAAATCTAGTTAATTATCAAAGGCTGAGTCAAGAGTGCCATAAGGGAGAAGCCAAGGAGAAAGACAACTCAGCTGAGCAGGGCCAATAAAATAAGAAATTGAGTGAGGTAAGAATAGAAATTATATAATAGGTCATATCTGAGGCTAGTTGGTGAGTGTCAAGATGGGGTTGCAATTCTATGGCACATGCAACTCATCTCAGAATCAGTTTTTCAGAAATAGGTATTGTATAAAATGGGATGTGCCCTTTCATTCAATGAAAGAGAAATAAGGAAAAAAAAAGATATTCTGCAGTAATCTCCCTCAAATCATGGACTAACACAGTTTACATGTGATAATTAAGACTTTGTCTTCATTACGAGTTTTCTTACCCAATAAAATTCCATTTTCCGGGAGGGACATAGGATGGATGGACTGATGAGTAGTTGTCTAAGGAACTCACCAGTCCTGCCTCAGAGATAGTAGTGACCTTTCAATTGTCCCCAGACAGGCCACGTGGCAAATTGTCCTCCATTTACACAAACCTCATTTTCTTTGCTGAATAATGAGGCTGTTTAAAGGTATCAATTATTATCCTGCCAATAGCAAAAATGTCAAACTAAGACAAATTCTTGTGGTAATTGCCCATTTTATTAAAAATTAAAGTCACAAGAAAGAACTGATGGAGTAAAAGAGGTAGGTATGAATGTGAGAGGACTCTGGGAAAAAGAACTCCTCATTGCTTTTCTTTCAGATAAGGGAATCTTTGGTTTCAAAAGTAGCTTCTCTCTTTCCCTCTTCACAATCTCCAAGCCTAATAGAATGCTGACAAATTTCCTCTCTCCATTCAGGACCAAATACTGACATGGTGACCCCACCATATGTCTGTCATCCAAGAAGTAGCTCAGTTAAACTTCTCATAAATTTGGGAGTAGGAAACCAATTTATCACATTTTGCAGTCATAGTAACTGTAGAAGACCACCTCCTGAATCCTCAGTGAATTCTCTCTTTTCCAGGCTTAATATTGCCAACTGATATTCATATTGCAAGAGATTGAGGTCCTTCACCATCCTGATTAATCTCCTCCTAAATCATTAATATTCTTCCCAAACTGTGGGGCCAAGAGACATGGTCTGACCAGGTGAAAGTACTGTGAGAATGATCACCTCACCATTTCTTGAAGTTATGCCTCTCAATACAGCCCAAGATCACATTAGTCTGTTTTAGCTTCCATCTAACACTGTTGACTCATATTGCAAAGTTGGACTAGATCACTTAAAAGCTTCTTTCCTTCCATAAATTTATACTCCCATAATACATCAAAGTCCTCAGATCCTTTTGGACAAGCTGCTGTCTAGCCATGACTCTCCATTTTATACTTGTGAATTAGTCTTTTTAAACCAAAGTATAAGACTTACATTCATCCCTACTCAATTTTATCTTATTGTATTCAACCCATTCCGTGAAATGCTAAATATCAAATGCAAGGAAATGGGACTACAGAACATTGTGCCAGATTTCAGACTGACATTTGGAAGTAATGGCACTGAATAGGTAGATCAGATAACAAAAAGATGTCTCTGAGTAGCCTTAACCCCGTAAGTCTGTGAAATCAATCTGTATGTTTCTTGACTATTTCTTCCCTTTCTTCAAAGCAGAAGTGATGGATATATCATCTAACTTCAAGTATCTCCCCATGGAAGAGCCCAAAGTTCTTTGTATAGCTTATTTTTATAAAACTCTGACAATGTAATGCCGGAAAGGGAGTGAATTTATCCTTCTCGTTGTAATTTGGGCAATTACAGTCTGGATACAAATTAGGTTGGTGAAAAAAGTAAAGTAAAACTTTAGGTTGAGGGATGCTATTTCATTCTGGCCATGCTTGATCAAATGTCTCAAAATCCTCTGGGGCAGTTTCCTTTTTTGGGGTGGGAAAGTGGGGAGCAGGACAGAGCGTTTGTCAAATTATCGTTTTCTTCTCTTTTTTGAAATCTAAGTGAAATGAATAACCTCATTTGGAAACCTGTATTTTCTCATAAAATAGCCTTCAGAGGATGGATGCTGTAGATTTTTAGTTATAGGATACAACATTACTTACATATGGCTGAAATGTCAGAGTCACTATTGAAGGCTCTTTAAGAATAATTTATTCAAAAGAACAGGTTAGATAACAGGGGCAATGCAGTATTATTAGAGAAATTCTAGAATCCAGGGTAAGAGAGGATGTTAGAATCCAACCCTCTCATTTTACAGAAGAGGAAACTGAGACCCACAGAGGCTGATTCATTTGCCCCAGACCACTCAGATAATAAATAAGCTTCTGGTCTGGAATTTAAGCCCAGGTCTTCTAATTCCAAATCTAGTAAGTATTCTTTTTTGTCATGATGTCATGATGAGTTCTACCTTTCCAAACTCTAACATTCTCTGGTCTAAGGACTCACAACTCTGATGTTCTTTGTTCAAAGGCTCTTTCTGTGTCTGACATTTCCTGTTCTAAGCCTTCTCCAGACCTGACATTCTTTATTCTAAGGAGGTTTTAATGACATTCTGTGTTGTTATTTTGCTCAGACAATTTCTTCTTAATCATCAAACCCACCTTGTGATCCAATAATAGCTTAAGAGCAGTTTTCTGTTAGGGAAAGAACTTGAATTTAGAATAAGAAAACTTGGATTCAAATCCTGATTTCTGTGTACAACTTGTGGAACCTTCACTGGATAGTTTTCTCTCTGTGTGTCTCAGTTTGTGTGTAAAATGGGGGTTTTGATAGCTTCTCTATATCATAGAGTGGTAAGGATAAAATGACATCAGAACAATGACTGGAATATAGTAAGTATTTAATAAATGCTCTATCTCTCCTGTCTATAATCTATCAATCTACGTAAAATTTACTTTGTAAACTGTGAAACAGTATGTACATGTGAACTCTTATTGGAAAAATTCTCCTCCAGGTCTAATTTGCATTCTTCATGTTGTAAGCAAAACTTATTTCCATATATGTTGCCATTACAGGTTGGAAAATAGTTATAGTCCTAAGTGATTCTAAGTTCTCCTTTTCATTTTGCAAATTCGACAATTATTTATGAGTCAACTAAGAGCAAAACCTAGTGGTTAAAGTTGGAAGTGCCATTGAAAAACTGAAAAACATGATGAATCATGTTCATTTTTCTACATTTCTTCTAATGAGGGGAGGGGGACTCCTAATGGTAATAAAGTACGAGGAGACCCTGCCCAGTGAGAATCTGGCACTTTGCATAGTGGTTGCCTACAGCTGCTGAGCTCCAATAAGAGATGGTTTTACTACATGTTAGGAAGGGGCACCTGCCAGGGAGTGAAATGGCTTGTTTCATCAGGAGCTCCCCAGTGGATCCCCAACGGATCAGTGAAGACTATGTGGATCTCAGGTGTATTTTCTGCTACACACAAACAAATTAACACACAGCTTCCCTTTGTCCAGACTTCCTTTCTTCACTCAGGGAGGGCTTCTGAAAGCCAAAGCTGCCAGGAAGAAGGTGTCTTAGCATCCTTCCTGCACGTCAGAGTCGCCCAGGTGGCTTTGTTCCACATCAGTGTTCCCAGGATGTTGTCTCTTGCCTGGAGCCACGTAATCTGAGAGCTTGCCACATTTCAGGAGGAATGTATTGGAAGCACTTTGACCTCACACAGAAAAGGTGCAATTATGCTGGAAGCCAAGCATGCTTCCCTCAGCCTGAGCTCCCTTTCTAGCTTTTTCTCAGATCACTGATGGTATCAAGCTAAGAGGAAATGTATGAAGCATCTCAGGAGACCAGTGACAGGGCTACTCAGGGGGATGTTGACCTTATTTCCCAAAGGAGTAAGCTTTAGTGAAATGTCTAGGGGGCAAGCAAATAAAGACAGACTGTTTTGTGTTGGGGAAAGGGAGGGAGATGTCTTCATGTAGGTTTTGGTTGTGGCTCTATGTGCATGTGCAGTTAAGCTGTGATGCTGATGTATCAGATTGTTCTTTGTGTATTTGCTGCACTGTGTCCTTGTGGTTGTATCTTTATGTAGCTGTGTGACTGTGTACTTCCAAATGGGGATGCATGTTTGTGTCTGTATGCACTTTTCTCTTTGTTTGACCATGTGTTTAGTGGGTATTTTTTTTTGTATGAATGTCTTTATAGCTGTGTTCCTTAATGGCAATGTGTATTTGTATGTGATTATCTTTGTATCTCTGGGTGTGTCCCCATGCAGGTTGGAGGGTCTGTGTTTGTGGGTAAGGTTGTATGATTCATGAATAATATCCATCTGTGATCTTCAAATTAATAGATCATACTTGTGTTGGCACATCTATTCTCAACCTAATGACTTATTTATTTAATGGTGCTAGCATAGCAAAAAGCTGTTTACCAAGATTGGCAAAATGATAAATTGTGTTTGTGCCCATTCTTTTGTTCTCTTCCTACGCCCAAGTCCTTTTCCTTTGCTAAGAGTCCCTAATGTGGAGCATTGAATAAAAACCATAAATTACTAATGTGTTGTCCATTCACAGACAGCCTCATCCTTGACTTGAATCTCTGTTATTTCTCTAATATTTATGCACACACTTTCTATTTGAACATGCTGCTGCTGATATCAGTTTGAGATTGCTTTGGGAGATAGTAAGTTCTTCCTTGCTGGAAGTATTCAAGAAAAATATAAATGACAATTTTGGGGGTAATGTAGAGGGGGAGCATCCATCAGGGAAAGAGTTGAACTAGATGATTTCTAAGTTAGAGCAGCAGTGGTTAATTGTGGGAATTCAATGAACAAATGTGGGAGGTGGCTCAGTTCCCTTTCTATTCAGTTATGGTTCTGGTCTGATTTCTGCCTTATAAGAAAACTTTATTCAAGTATGGGAACTAGGGAAAATTTTATTGCATTGTTTAAATCTGGCCCTGCATAGTGGGAAGCTGGACCATCCCTTTTACTCCTTAGAGACCTTTAAGGACCTAGGTTATGCTAACTAGAAACCGGAATTTTCTTACAATTATACATCTCTGGCAACCTCTTATGCATTATCTGAAAACTGGCCCCATATTGGGGCCCCAACTGTTCAATTAGTTACTATGTCCTTGTTCCTTTGATTGAATACAGACCCTTGGAAAGGACAGTGGTTCATCAATGTCCTTTTCTGATTTCAGAGAATTGCACTTATTCATTCTCCAGCTCCCAACTTCGAAAGTTCTCAGTCTTTTTGTCCAATTAAAAAATGGATTACTTAATGTTGTAGTTTAGTTAATTGTTTCCTTTTAATTAATTGGCCTTATTTAATTAGTTGCTTTTTATTATAGAAATCTGTGTCCCCTCATATTAAGGTCCAATTTTAAGCTGAGGAAGGCTACTAGTCCTGATTTGTTGGGAAATTGCCATGCATTGCTTAATAAATTTAAATTCTTAGATGTTCAGAATTTGCTTCCTCAGTTATTTCATTTAACACTTGTCACATAAGGTCATTTTCATCTCACTGCTTCCCTGATTCTTGTGGAGAAGGCTAATGTATGATAATGTAGACCTGAGTTCAAATTCTGTTTCAGACACTTACTAGCATGTGACCCTAAGTCACTTAACCTTTGCCTCAGTATTTTCATTTGTAAAGTGGGAATATTGTCAGTACTTGCTTCTAAGGTGATTGTAAGGATCAAATAAAATAATAATTATAAAACACTTAAAATACTTTCTGGCACATAGTAAATACTATGTAAATGTTAGCTATTATTATTATCTTCCCCAGTTTTTTGAGAGCAGAAACTATTCACTTTTCAGGTTGTATCTCCAGTGCCTGACACATAGAAAGTTCTTAATGACTTTCTTTTTCCTTCCTTCCTTCCTTCCTTCCTTCCTTCCTTCCTTCCTTCCTTCCTTCCTTCTTTCTTTCTTTCTTTCCTTCTCTCCTTATCTCTTTCCCTCCTCCCTCCCTCCCTTTCTCCCTTTCTTCACTCTTTTCCTCCTTCCCTCTTTTTCCTTCCCTTCTCCCTTCCTTCTTTCCCTCCTTTCATCCTTCCTTCTTTTCTTCTTTTTCCTTCCTTTAGGTGATGCCATTTACTGAGTTATTTGTACCTTGGGTGCTTTACAATTATTGAGGACCTTGACCCTTTGTCCTCCTAGATAGAACAGGCATAAGGTCACAGCTGACCACAACTGAGTTGAACTTCTTGTTACTCTCCTCCTATTCCAATCTTGCTGTCAAATAGTTGTAGGCTCTAGAATGTAAACTTTTCAGGAAATTAAAGGGTAGCTCTTTGGGTTTTTCTTATTCACACTCAGCCTCCAAATCATCCATACATTCATTGAGGTTAGAAGTAAGGATCAGGTGCAGTCATTGACCCTAAGGTGGGAGTAAGAAGAAAGTGTGAGAGTAAGAGGCCAAATTGCAAAGTAAGAAGGAGTTTCAGCAGGATGGATCATGAATGGACCAAACCTACAAAACATCCATGAAATAAGCTTGCTTTTAGGGTGTGTCCATTGTTCCAGAAGCTTACATCCTTGCAATCCCAATGTTAAACTATCCTACAATGTTGATCTTAAATTGGCAAATGCTTACAAAGCACTATTAAGGAACTGATCCTCTCCCCAAATCTTCCCTTAATTATTAGTAGCTAATTTCTGAAATTTTGACACTAAGACTCCATCCTTTACTTTGAAGTTTTGGTTCCTGTTAAAGTGAGATGCCTTTCAAAGAGGTTTTCTTTAAGAAGTTATCAGTTCTTTACACCTTAATGTTCAGTCTTAGAAAAGGTGCAGGCAAATACAGATATAAGCAACAAGACTGAGTGATATACAAGTGTCAAGACAGTAACCACATTGGTAATTCACTGTTATAAACAACTCTTAATTATTTGCACTAATGGAGTGTGTAGGAGCCTTGTCATGGATAATCAAAAGCATGAATAATCCAAAGCCATTGGTATTAGGCTTTAAAATACAAGATGTTCATGAAGCAGCAGATTTACTATATAGGATTGAGACAAGGAAGATGCCATTATGAAGCAGAATGATAAGGGCAGGAACCTGACTTGGAATCTTAGGACTATGTGAAAAAACAACCCTTAGATATTATCTCTTTCAGTCCCTTTATTTCACAGAATCCTGCCCATAGTGCCAACAAAGGGACCCCTGTAATTTCCTTCTGACCAGTTGTCTGACCCTCTTACCTTCTATGCTAGGATTTCTGGAAACTAGCACTGCTGCCATTGCTTTACCTCAAGGCCAATTGCTAGTTTGCTGGGGGTAGTCTTTGCTCTACTCTTACCTAAGTGCAATAGATCTTTCTTGTTGATCTTTTAAATTGTCCTAGGCTGGAAAATTGTTTCACTTCACCCTTTTTTTGGTTCTGCTGCTTCAGAATTTGTTTTGAGGCATTATTTAAAATTGTTTGGAGGAGTTTTGGGGAGAGCTCAGGTGAGTCCCTGCCTTTTGTCCACCATCTTGGCTCTGCCCCTCCCCTTTATTTTACAAATAAGGAAACTGAAACCCAGAGAGGGAGAAGTAGTTTGCCAAGGATACATGGGCAATGAGTGGCAAGAGCAGACCTAGGTCTTTTGACTCAAAATGTAGCATGCTTTAAATTACAGAATGCTGGAATTGGAGTTGGGCTTGGAAAGAGGGGAAAATTTTAGAAAAGCAGAGAAGACTTTCCTCAGTTGTCAACTTGGGGAGAGTGATGAGATCTGTGGCTCTTTTCCTCACTTCTTGTTGAATGTCTTAATTAGGTTGGGGATGAGCCCCTTTGGTGCTGCTCTGTGACTCTCTCTCCCCCTCCTTTTTTCCCCTCTATCCCTCCCCATCTTCTTCCTGCACTCTGTCATCTTTTATCTCCTGAAAGAGGGGTTCTTTCAAATGCTTCCTTATCTCTGGTATGTCTGTGGAGAATAAATATCACTTGGGCTTAGAGATTCATGTGACTTGGGGATTCAGCAATTTAGCTATCTGTATCATGCTCACCCACAGTCAAAAGGGGATTCAGATGTTTTCAGACATAGAGACTTAACTGCTTCATTATTATTTTTGAATTTCCTTGTGCCTGGACCAGTGCCTGGCACATGGTAGGTACTTAATAAATGTTTTTGATGTTTGAATGGATTGGCATAAATAAAATGTAGAGTAAACTAGTAGACAGTCTTGGACATTGCACCAAGAAGACCAAGACTGTGGAAAACTTTGGACTTCAAAAGATTTACTGGTAGAGTCTCTGGCCATACATCAGGGAAGGGACAAAGGCAGCCCGGTTTCATAACCAATATTAATAAAGAGTAACCTCTGTAGGTATGTGTATTTGGAAAATTATAGAAAATCCAAGGGTCTTCTGTGGAGTTTGTAACTGAATCCTAAAGGAAGACAGATCATTAAGCCCATCTTCCCCATCTTGTCTATGAGGAAACTGAGATCAAGGAGGAGTGAAGAGACTTTTTAAAAATTGTACAGGTAATAAGTATCAGAAATGATATTTGAACCCAAGTCTTCTGACTCTAGAATCAGTGCTTTTCCCCCACAAAATCATTCTGAGATCTAAATTTTGAGGATCAGGCTCATGTCCAGATATAATCCAGCATGGAAGACAGCTAGATGGCATAAAGTGTGGAGCATTGGACCTAAAGTCAAGAATAACTAAGTTCAAATATGGCTTCAGCATTTACTAGTTGTGGGACCCTGAGAAAATCACCTAATTCTATCTTTCTCAATTTTCTCAACTGTTAAAAAATTAGGATAATAATAGGACCTACCTTGCAGAATTGTTGTGAGGATCAAATGAGATAATATTTGTAAAGTCCTTAGAGCAATGCCTGGTACATCGTAGGCACTTAATAAATACTGATTTCATTCCCATCCAAAAGGCATTTACAAAACATCTACTATTTTCTGCATACCATGTTAAGCTCTAGGGATATTAAAACAAAAAATAGGCTCTGGCTTCTGAGAGTTTGTATTTTACTCACTGGGTTTAACATTTAAATTGATTAAATTGAACATTTAAATTGATAAGTACATACATGATTATTTGAGGTGAGATCAAGGCTTTGCTGGAACAAGCTCCTCATGAAAATCATTGTTAAATTTTCATTGTAAGCATTTACATCCCAGAAATTGGTAAATGTTACAAATCAAAGCTTATTACTCTGTTGATTGTCTAGTCTTAAGAAAGTGATGGATAAAATGTCAGTAATGTAGATTAAACTTCAAAGCATGTTCTGCTTACCAGCAAACTGTTGGGCAGGAGGAATGAATAGGGGAGCTTGAAGAAATCTCAGAGGCTTTCTAGTCTAGTCCCCCCCTCATTTCACAAATTATAGATTTAGAGGTGAAAAAGACCTTAACATCCATTGAATCCAAACCTTTTATTTAACAGATGAGGAAATTGAGACTGAAAGAGATTAAGGGAGGGTCACATAGGTAGTGTTTCAGGGAGGATTCAAGTTCAGATCCTCTTAACTTTGAATGTAGAACTCTACCTAATGAGTCAAATAGCTGAAGAAACTGAGGCCTGAAGAGGTGAGTTACATACAGAAGATCACATAGGAAATGAGTGACTAGATAGAGGGAACTCATGGAAGATTTATCACTCAGGGGGACATTAACAATATTCTGTATGTATGTGCTTTCCCCTTTTGGTTCTTCTTCTCAGGAACTAATCCAGAAGAGCCAGGGAATGTCAGAGCTTAAAGGAATCTTATAGGTTTTCTTGTTGCACAATATCAGACTCAAACAGAAATGAATCCCCCCATATTGACTCTTTTTTTTTTTTTTGCTTTTTGCTGAGGCAATTTGGGTTAAGTGACTTGCCCAGGCCCATATTGACTCTTAAACACATAAATTAATATTATTCATGTTGTATTATATTTTTATTTATTTTGTTAAACATTTCCCAATTACTTTTAATCTGGTTCAGGCCATGATAAGGAGTCTAGTTTAACTTCTTTGTTACTCAAGGACTTCCTTTGATAAACAATCGGGAAGTGATTTGTTCAGTTTCACATGGTTAGCCAGAAAGTGTGGACCTGAACTCAGATCTTCTGCCAGCCAGGACAATAGCCTTGTTGCTTCTACATCATGTTGCTTCTACAAGACAATCAAGGTCTTTTGCCAATATTCTTGCTTCGGTAGGGATCAAGTTCCTGGGATTGGCCATCATTGATAATTGGCTCTAGACTAATGTGGCCGGACTCATGTCTGAAAGTGTGATTCTGAGGTCCCCACTCCCCTCTGTAAAAATGACTCCCACTTCTATGCACTGTAAGGTATAAAAAACATTTCTCTTATAGCCACCCTATGAGATATGCAGTGTAAGCATTATTACCAATGACATATATGAATAAGCTAAGGCTCAGGTTAAGTGACTTGTTTCAAAGGCAACTGGTAATAATAATTGACATTCACATGGAACTTTACATTTTAAAGAGTTTTTGAGCCTCCTAATAATCCTGTGGAGTAGGTATTTCAATAAACAATTCTAAAATCTCATCCTTGTGGCTAAATCCTTCAGTAAGGCATTTTGAATTTCAACCCATGGCTGTCATCCATGATCTTCCATAAAAGAGACACACTCAAGTATTCCTGTCCCCATTTTACAGATTAGAAAATGGAAACTCAAAGATTTTGTTATTTGTCCATAGTCACACAGCAATGAAGCATTTTAGGTGGTATCTGAATCTAGGGCCTTATGATCCCAAGCTCTTTGTAGCCACCATCGAAAGCAAGAATTACAGGAACTTCAATCTCCCCTCCTTGTCATTAGGGCATCCTCTGGCCTACAAAAAAGCCCTGCTCATCGTGATCTCCTGGTCTTTGTTCTTCTATCCTTTCCCCTTCAGAGAATCTCCTTCTATGGCCTCCTTCCTATTGGCAGCTCAAATGCTTTTTAACAGGTGAAAAAAAAATCTATCCTAAACGTGTGTGTATGCACTTGCATATAATGTGACAGGGACTTAAGAGAATAAATCTGCAGAGAACAAGACCATTAGAGATAATTCATTGCCAAGCTAATGTTGCCTGCAGGCTGTATCTGTGAGCTCAGAGATCACACGGAAATCCCCATTGAGGACAGCAGTTTGGGGACTTTGCCTTAGACTTCCTATATATTGTGGTAAGCAACTAGGTGTGGAGTGAATGAATGAAGGGAGGAAAAACATTTCCTACTATATGCCAGGCATTCATTGGCTTGGTACTGAGGGTGCAATTCAAAAGTGAGATAGTCCTTGCCCTCAAGGAGCTTACATTCCCATGGGAAAGACAACATATGTTTGACAGTGATAAATGTAAATAGCATCCTAAGGTAGTCATGTTCTTTAAAAAAAAAACTATAGAGGAATTGATTTTTATGACTTTTCCCAGAGCAAGAGTTGAAAAACAGGAGGGAGGTAGTGTATACCCCATGTCTGGGTTGGCTGAATGTGAAACATGATCTAGGGCTAGCTACACACAGTACATACTTTCCAGTCAAGATAGTATAATCTCTGGGTAGAGTTCAAAAACTGTGTGTATTCCTTTGCCAGATGTGGCCTCTGAAGGTTATTCCAGGATATATTGTTGCAAGTAGGTAGAGGTGGACAGCTATAGAACAGAGGATAAAGTATCCAGAATAGATTAATAGGAAGCATGGTCACAGACAACAAAAGGGACCCACAAGTAAGTCATCAAGGCTTCCATTTTGGGTAAAAGTAGTTATTTTCAGAAGAATATAAACTCAAGGGACAAATATTTGGGGCTGATTGGGTAATTTACTTCATGCAAGAGACATGACTAGATGTAAGGTCAAGATGTAGATTGAAAATATGACAATAATAGCTGCCTCATCAATTCACGTCCCTTGACTTTAGAAGCTTGACTCAGAATACCTGGTTAACAATCACATAATTGTTGGGAGAAAATATTTTGCAAACAGTAATGCCTAGTGTAAATATTAATAATGATTTTTATAGAATCAGAATCTGGGAACTGGAGCATGTCAAAAGACATTTAATCTTACCTGAATTTCAATAGGAATTTCTTTTACAACACCCTAATAAGTTAGTTATCCAGTTTCTGTTTGGAGATTTCTAGCAATGGGAAATTTCCTTCATCCAACTGGTTTCAGTTTGAGATGACTCTTAATTGTTCAGGAACTTTTTTTTTTGACAGAAAGCCCAAATCTTTCTTTTGGCAACTTTCTCCTGTGACTTGTAAATATTCCCTCTGGGGCTAATCTAAACAAGTCTAATCTCTCTTACTATGACAGCTCTTCAAATATGTGAAGACCACTTATTATATTCTTCACCACTCAAGAGCAGGTTTTCCTTTATTCAGAGTAAATGCTCACAGTTCCTTCAGCTCTTTCTTGTAAAACTGTTATTGTGCTGATCACCCTCCAATGAGCACACTCTAGGTTATCAATGTCTTTTTGTGAGGCATTTGGAGTTAAGTGACTTGCCTAGGTCCATATGGTTAGTAAATGTTAAGTGTCTGAGGCCAGACTTGAACTTAGTTCTTCCTCATTCTAGGGCTGGTGTTCTAACCACTGTGCAATCTAACTGCCCCCAGTGTCTTTCTTTAAATATTCTAAGGTTAAAGGACAGTGGGACTCTTGTTTGGGATAAGCTGTCTCTATTAATGCACCCTATAATCCTATTCCTCCATTAATGTTTTGCTCTACAGTGTTATATTAGTGTGGCTATACTAGCAGAGGACAGGTCCTGGCAATTCCTGCTAAACTTGGAAATATTTCAAGTATGGATCTATTAATGTCTATTGTCTGAGGACCAGTCTAGCTAAATTTGGAGAAAGGCTCCACTAAATTGGCACAGGGTGATGAATTCTTCAGCCACAACAACTTTCAAAAATCATAGACTGAGTTGTGAAAGGATTTCAGTCTGCAGTGATGGAAAGAATATTCACAAAAGTTAAGTGACAGGATCTTTAAAATTGAAGATTTCATTGACTTTTTTTGGCTGCCATGTCATTTGACTTATAGAACTACCAACCCATCAAATTCTTCAGAAATATTTTACACAAACTGCTCTCTATACTTGATGACCTTGAGAAACCAATTAAAAAAAAACTCACATGGCTTTATACTTATTTATCTTTACCTTATTAGATCACCCCATCAGTCCTTCCTGTCAAGATCTGTTCACATCCTGATCACACCTGTTGATTATCCCTCTTAAGCTTCTGGTCAACTGTAAATTTGCTTAGATCAATTCTTTCATAGTGAACTTTCTAGGACCAAGGAAAGTTGCTTGAAGGTGCTTTACTGTCATTTTGATTTACATCATTTGATTTACATCATTTATCCATTAATTGTTACATTTTTAGGTCCAATTGTTCTGGTAGGTCAGAATCACAGACTCTGAGAGTTGGAAAGGACTTCAATAATCTACTAGTATTATCCATGCATGAAAGGAATTTCTGTTACAACATACCCACTAACATTTGGCCCACATTTCCCTCTTGTCCAAAAAGATAGCAAAAATTCTCTCTAAAGAGAGAATTTAGGTAGAGACACAAGCACTAGAGACAAACTGAAAGACATTACCAATTAACATTTAACCCATATTTCCCTCTTGTCCAAAAAGATAGCAGAAAAGACATAATATCTATAGACAGAATTTAGGTAGAAGCACAAGCATCAGACACCAACCAAAAGACATGGGAATATGGGTTAAGGAAGTCTATCAAAATATTAGGAAACTGTAAACTGAAATCACCACTTTCTCTAAATGCTCTTTTTGAAGCTTTTCTTCACACACTTACTAAGACCATCGTAGGGCAGAATTCAGCTTTTCTAAACATCAGGAATGATAGATTATCTCCATAGAGATCCTAAGGGAAAACAGGATGGGGAAGCTCTTTCTGCTCCAAGTTATAAGTGGGCAAAAGATACAAAAAGAGTGTTTTCAAAGAATTATTAACTAAAGATGATAAATGACAGAAATAATCAATGTTGAAGGGGCTGCTGGAAGACAAGCACAATAATGTACTGTTGCTGGATCTGTAAAGTAGTACAATCAAACAATTTAGAATTATATGGGAAAAATCACTAAAGTACTTATATTCTTTGACATAATGATTATCATACTGGACAGATTCCTGCAGTAATTCAAAGACAGAAAGAAACTTTCCTTATTTCTCACAATATAATTCATAGAACTACTAGTCACCGTAGCAAAACAAAAACTAGAAACTAAGTGGCACCTGTTAAATGGAAAATAGATTAATGATCTGTGGTATTTGAATATAAAAAGTATTATTACATTGTAAGAAATAACAAACATGGAATTTAGAAAAGTATCAGAAAACTTTTATGAGTCAAACTTTAAAATAAACAAAATCAAGAATGAGGGTAATACTGACAACAAAAATAACATCAAAAAGCAGTCAAACTCTGGATAGTTATAACAATAATTTATTTTTATCTAACAGAACAGATGATGAAACAAAAATTGAATCCATAGAGAAGTGAGCACCATGGATGTAGATGCCAAATGTGGATTGATTTTATTTAATTGTCTTTGTTACAAGGGAAGGTGTATTGAAGCTGGGGTAAGGGAGTAATGCATCAGGAAAAGACTATGGAGTTTTTGGAAGTGTCTAAACTTTAAAAAACTTACCTAATGGAAAAGAAGCTAATCATACCAACCTTCTGAGGGTGGGATCATAGATCCAGAACTGAAAGACACTTCAGGGGCCATCTAGCCCAACCTTCTCATCTTATAATTATGACATTGGAGCACATTTATACCCAGTGTTGGGAATGGATTAGGGGTTCTTAAAGAGTAAGGTGGCTATAATTAACCTCATTGGTGTTGTGCTATAATGATGTCTGACTTCTTAAGTACTTCTGTAGAGGATACATTTTATTTTCATTCCTATCTTGTGTACTGTGTTTGTCCCTCTGATCTTGTGACATGAATAAGACATTTTTCTAGGAGACAAAAGCAGAGTTTGGTAGTGGCTTCTCCCCTCTTACTTCCAGCTCACTGGATGGATGATTCTGACAGCAATTCCTTAGGCCATATCTCTCTGGACCTCATTTTCTATAGGAAGTACTCCCCATACTGCTTGCCCTGTCTAGGTGAAAGTAAAGGTAATGGACATAATGTGCTTTTCCAAAGCATGAAGGTGAATCTATTCTCTGCAGTCCCCCATCCTCTATGCTTTCTTTCCTTTCCCTTTTCTTCCCTTCTCAGGACTGAAGTCTGCTTCCCATTCTGCTCCACCAGAATTTCCTGTCCTCTCCCTATGTGTCCCCTTGTGGTTCCCTTCCCATCCCTTCTCTTTCCCTCTTTTTCTATGCAAATACACTCATCAGCTACCTATATGATAGGTCAATCCCAGACCCTCATTCAAGTCACTTAGAGATGCCTTAATTAAGGGCATATGTGTTTCCATCTGAGCTTTCAGCTTCCAAAATAGGAAGTGAGATTTTTTTGACTTGTCACCAATGATAGTATAAGTACCAAATCAGGAAAGGGGGATGGGTCAGCAGTAGTTCATTTCTGATATTCCCTGAGGCCTTAAAATCACAAAGATTGTTTGGTAGGAACCAGAGCAATACAGAATAAAGAGCCTTGGGATCTAGACCTAGAACTCAGAAGAGAGAAAGATCATTATGGCATAGTGATGAGGTGGGTGAAGGAGGGATTCATGAACCATGTTGAGCTTTACGTGGGCTTTGAAGGATGACTAAAATGAGAGGGGGCAGAGAGAGAGAGAGAGAGAGAGAGAGAGAGAGAGAGAGAGGAAAGAAGGGAGAAGAAGAGGGAGGAGAGGGAGGAGAGAGAGAGGGAGAGGGAGAGTGAGAGGAAGAGGGAGAGAAAGAAGGAGGAGAGGGAGAGGGAGAGGGAGGGAGGAGAAGAGGGGAGGGAGAGGGAGAGAGAAACAGAGATAGGAGGAGGAGAAGGAGGAGGAGGAGGAGGAGGAGGAGGAGACAGACAGAAAGAGAGAGAGAGAGAGAGAGAGAGAGAGAGAGAGAGAGAGAGAGAGAGAGAGAGAGAAACTTTGGGGTCTAGTAATGCATCATACTTTGCTGTACTGTAGGCATCCAGATGTCCCCAGAGGCCATCAGAAAAACTGTACCAGGTGTTGCTTTTTCTCTCAGAAGGTGTGTCTTTCTTCTCTCAGAAGGTACCACTGGGGGCTCCAGTTATGAGCCAAGTTTTTGTGTGTTTGCAATTAGAAAGACAAACGGGAGCTGGGAACCTTCTGTGAGTTTCCCCTTCTGGATGTGGTCATTAATTTCCAATTACTATGCATTATTATCATAAATAATAAAAAGAACTATCTTTGGGGGCCCCAAGCAGCAATTTGCTATTGACAGGTGTTCACAAAGAGCTCTCTCTATTGACTTGCTCTAGAGGTCTTATAAGTTACATAGATTGTACAGCAGCTCACTCCAGCTGGGTGAGGACAAGAGGAGGCTCTGAGCTTATTAGCAAGAGGTTTCAGTGGAGACAGGAAAATAATGAGAACTCTAAACCACAGAAAGAATGAAGGATTGACTATTTTCTATTGAATAGGGGGAATATAGATGAGTTATGTTAGCTGGTTCAGTAAATAGAACATTGGGTCTAGAGTAGGAAAGATGTGAATTCAAATGCATCCTCAAACATTTACTAGTTGTGTATTGTTGGGCAAGTTATTTAGCATCAATTTGCCTCAGTTTCTTCATCTATAAAATGGAGATAATATTAACTTTTATCTCTCAGGGTTCTTATGAGAATTAAATGCGGTATTTGTGAAGCACTTAGAAAAATTACTGGAACATAGTAAATTCTACATAAAGGTTAGCTATTATTATTATTTTAAACTTTTTCAAATTTTTTTTCCTTCAGGAGCTAGACCTTTGAGGAAAATGTATTATTTTTCAGTTGTGAGAATTACCCAGTAATTGTAACTATGTAACCATTTAATTCAATTCAACTTAACAAGAATTTGTTAGCTCCTTTAATTAATTAAATTAGTTTCCCTGAGCCTCAAGTTACCCATCTGTAATATGGGAATAATAAAACTGCTAATATCTTTTTGATTTTGTTGTGAATCTGTCTAATTAGATGATTAAAAGATTTCTCTTTCTCTGTATGTATGTGTGCATGTGTGTGTATGTATTTTTCTGTCTCTCATATAAAATGTTATTTATATGTTCTTTCCTCATTTAGAATGTGAGATTCCTGCATTCAGGGACCTTGTGTTTGCTTTTCTTTGTATCCTCATCTTTTGCACAGAGCCAGATACATAGTAAGCACTTAATAAATCTTTGTTGGCTGATCAAATAGCAAATAATAATAACAGTAGATTCCATCTTTTTTTTTATAGTGCTTTACTATTGACAGAATTGCAGCATGGTGTCATAGTCTGTAGAAATATGACATTGGAACCAAATGGACCTGAATTTGAGTCTTGCCTCTGGCCCATGTAGGCTTTGTGATTCTGGGAGTGTCATTCAATCTCTCAGGCTCAAAGACACTCTAGATTAAGCTGCAAAGAAGGTGATGGTAAAAGGAATTCTTTCATTTAAGAGTTCCTTATATCAAGCAAACCATATAGTCTCTTTTCTCTACCTATTTACATGTTATATGATCAGAATAATATCCTTCATTTTACAGGAGAGGAAACTGAGTCTCAGGTTAAATAATTTACCCAAGTTCACATGTGTGAAATATCAGTAAGTCTGTAAATATTTATGAAATATGAGTGAGTACCAGGTACTGTGCTAAGTGTTAGAGATACAAAAAGAGGGAAAACTCAATCCCTGCCCTCAAGAAGCACACAATCCAATGAGATATCAGCAATGTCAGAGCCTAGATGCCAGTTCGGTCCACCTAACACCAAATCAAGCCTTATACCACATATTTCAAATATTGGTCCTTCTGCTTTGGTGCTAAACAACAATGATGTGGACTTCTAGCTTGAGAGGCAGCGTCATGCTCGACTGTTTCCTCCATTTGGCATATCTAAGGATGAGCAATGAGATTTGAGGAGTCAAGGGGGAAAAGGCAGTAAGAGTGACTGACATGAATCTGAGACTATAGTCAGGACCTGTGTTCACATCCCTCCTATACCCCATTATATGTGAGCCTCAATTTTCTCATTTGTAAAATTATTGAAGTAAAAAGTTTCTTCAGTTCCTTTCAGGTCTAACTCTATGATACCATGGGCTCTATGAGTATAGAATTTATAAATCTAAAATTAAATCTAATTTTAATCTAAAAAATCTAAAATTGCCTTTCTAGCGTCTCTATCAACTCTCTTTCCACTGGTTTTATTTCATGTTCGTGTAGCAGTCCACTCTTGTAATGGGGAGAAGCTTTCCTTGACCCTACTGCCCTCTAGCTACCAATTTACAGCTTCCTTTCACTAAGAAAAAAAAATTGAATATAAGATCAACACTATACATCTCCATATCCTTACCACCTGGTCCCTGAATCCTGCAGTTTGCCCTCTTTATACTCTTTGACTGCTCTGCTTGTCCCTCTCTACTTTCTCAGTTCCTGGCTATCTCAGATGTTTTGCCTTGATCTCTGAAGCTTTCATAGTATCATCTCCATAGGTGTATATCTCTCTGTCTCAGCAGTATAGATGGTTCAGATTGCTTGCTCCTGCTTTGCAAGTATTATTTATACAAATAAGTTGGAATGAGATGATACCTTTTCTCAAATACATATGTTTACATCCCAAGTCCAAAGAGCATGAAGTGAAATAAGAGGGATATCCCCCTAGGGCATTAGAATCTCTGGGAAATGTGTATTCCAACTCCTTCCCATAAAATGCTGCCTCAGATCACTAAGATGGAAAGTTCACAACTCTCTCCCACTATAAGGTCCTGCCAACTTCCAGTAAAATATTACCTTTATTTACTTTTACTGCAAAAGTCATAATTCCAGTTACATTTATATTTATAAGTTGTTCTACATATAATGTCATTTGATCTTTACAACAGCCTAATGAAGAAGGCAGGGCACAGACTGGCATTAGTAGAGTGTCCACTTAGACTAGGTGTCAGTTAAACCTAATTCAAACCCATGTCAGGCATTAGCTATATAATTCTGGGTAAATTACAACCTCTTCAAGCATCAATTTCTGAGGCTCTATAGATGCTCAAATAGTGCAGTGGAGCTATGATTACTTTGTTGTAGATATTTCCACTAGTGGTGATGCTTCTAATCCATCCACAATTACTCAGTTTATGCAATTCTTTTTGGTATGAACTGGAATTTTCTCCAAGGTAGCCCACCTAATGTGTTGGGACCCTTCCAGCTTTTTCTTGGCATTTAAAATTTTTTATTTTATCTATTTCAATTGACAAAATCTGTTTTTTCCCTCTTACCTCAACTACCTTTTAAAAAATAATAGCTTTTTATTTTTAAAATACGTACAAAGATAGCTTTCAGCATTCACCCTTACAAAACCTTGTGTTCCAAATTATTCTCCCTCCTTTCTTCCCAACCCTTTCCTTAGATATCAAGTAATCTAATATAGGTTAAACATGTGCAATTCTATACACATTTCTGCAATTATCATATTGTACAAGAAAAATCAGATCAAAAAGGAAAAAAAATGAGAGAAAACAAAATGCAAGCAAACAACAGCAAAAAAGTGAAAATAATATGTTGTGATCTACATTCAGTCCCCACAGTCCTCTCTCTGGCTGTAGATGGCTTTCTCCTTCATAAGACCATTGGAATTGAATTGAATCATCTTGCTGTTGAAAATAGGCACATCCATCAGAACTGACCATCGTATAATCTTGTTGTTGCTCTGTATAATGTTCTCTTGGTTCAACTTACTTCACTTAGCATCAGTTCATATAAGTCTCTCTAGACCTTTCTGAAATTAGCCTGCTGATCATTTCTTACAGAACAATAATATTCCATTACATTCATATGCCATAACTTATTCAGCTATTCCCCAACTAATGGGCATTCAGTCAGTTTCCAGGTCCTTGCCACTACAAAAAGGGCTGCTACAAACATTTTTGCATATGTACATTCTTTTCCTTTTTTAAAGGATCTCTTTAGGATACAGACCCAGTAGCAAAACTGCTGGATCAAAAAGGGTGTGCACAGTTTTCTAGCCCTTTGGGCATAGTTCCAAATTGCTCTCTAGCATGGTTGGATCAGTTCACTAACAATGTATTAGTGTTCCAGTTTTCCCACATCCTCTCCAAAATTTATCATTATCTTTTTCTGTCATCTTAGCCAATCTGAGAGGTGTGTAGTGGTACCTCAGAGTTGTCTTAATTTTCATTTTTCTGATCAATAGTGATTTAGAGCATTTTTTCATATGACTAGAAATGGCTTTAATTTTTTCATATGAGAATTGTCGTTTGTATTCTTTGACCATTTATCAATTGGAGAATGGCTTATATTCTTATAAATTTTAGTCAATTCTCTATATATTTTAGAAATGACTCAACTATCTTTTGAAAAGAAAAAAACACAAGAAAAACAAAATCCTTGTAGCGAATAAACATAGTCAAGTAAAACAAATCCTTACATTGATTCTGTCTCAAAAACATGTTCTCATTTGAGTCCATCACCTCTCTGCCAGCATATGAATAGTATATTTCATCATGAGTTCACATGGGATTGTGGTTACTCACTGAATTGATCAGAATTCCAAATGTCTTTCAAAATGGTTCATCCCAATAATGTTATTATTATTGTATAAATTATCTTAGTTCACTTCACATTAGTTAATAAAAGTCTTTGAAACCATCTCCTTTATCATTTCTCATAGCAAAATAATATTCTAAAACATTAATATGCCATAATTTTTCATTTATTAATATATTCAAAATGTAAAGAGAAAGAGAAAAATGTTCAATTATTCTCCATTCAGTGGGTCCACCCTTAGTTTCCAGTCTTTTAAGAGCTGCCATAAATATTTTTTATATATGTTTCTTTTCCCCTTCTCTTTAAAAATCTCTTTGGGGCATAAATCTAGTAGTAATATTGCAGGGTCAAAGGATATGCACAATTAAATATTTGGAGGCATAATTTCAAGTTGTTTTTCAGAATGATTGGCCTAGTTCATAATTCCACCAGTAAGGTACTAATATGCCATTTTTTACCAAAACCCCTCCAGCAATTGTATTTTTCAATTTTTGGTCATTTTTGCTAATCTGAAAGGTGTGAGTTGGTATATCAGAGTTGCTTTAATTTGTAGTCATCTAATTATTAGTAATTTTGAGCTGTTTTTTTAAATGACTAACGGTAGTTTAGATTTCATTATTTCAGGGGCAAATAAGTGGAAAAATAGAGCACTGGTCCTGGAGTCATGAGGATTTGAGTTCAAATCTGGTCTTAGACATTTATTAGATGTGTGGCTATGGGCAGGTCACTTAACCTTTACTGCCTTTAAAAACTTGAAAGTTTCATCTTTTCTCTTCATATTTTGAAAATACAAATGGAATTCATAAGCAATCCATCAGTCTTTCTTTACTATTTCCACATGATCAGTTCCTCTTTTTTATTCATCTATTTCTTTGTTAATAAATTTTTCTTCTCTTTTCCTTTATAACCCCTTGTTTATACCTGCCATATTCCTTTCCTTTATCCTTTGGGTATCTTTTCAATTCTAGTCTTAAGAGAATATAATGTTCAAGAAAGCTATAACCTAGTAAAATCAAATATACTGCTCTCCAATACAAGCACTCATCAATAATCACTAACTACCCCAAACATCTGTTCTAAATTTCAGACCCTTTTTGTATTAATAGTTTCTCTTTGGATGTTCCATAAGAATCTCAAATTCCTCAAGAGAACTCATCTCCCAAGTTCTTCCCTCTTCTAAATTTCTCCAATACTGTTAAGAACCTTTTCAAGTCCATAGTCTCAAAATCAACTTCTGCTCTTTATTCTCTCTTACTACTACCACCATCTCCTTACACATGGAGTCAGTTGCCAAGTCTCATTGGTTCTTTCCATGACATTTCACAGTGATCCCATTCTTTTTTACTCACACTGATTCTACCTAGTTTTCAGGCTCTTATTACTTCTCCTGAACTGTTATGATAGCCTCTTAATTGGTATCCCTAATTTAGGGCTCTCTCCTCTTTAATCTATCCTCCACATAGGAGCCAAATTGTTATTATTGAAGCAACGATCTGGCCATGTTACCCCCAACAGAAAAATCTTCAATGACTCCTACTATCTATGGAATAAAATATAAAATTCTCAAGTAGGCATTTAAGGTCCTTCATAATCTGACTTCTACTTAACTTTTTAGGATTATTTCACATCATATCCCTCACATATTGTTCCAGTCAAATAGACCTATTAGCTGTTTTCTATTAATAACACTACATCTCCTATCTCTTTGCATTTGCAAAAGGAGTTCTTCTGTCTAGAATTTACTATCTTCATCTCCATCTCTTGAAATCCCTCACTTCCTTCAAGATATATATTAAGTACCACCTTCTACACAAGACTTTCTAGATTCCACCAAATAGTCGTGCTCTCTCTGCCACCTAATATCACTTTGAATTATTTTGTATGTGATTTGGAGATATGTGTTTAATTTTCCCCACTCACCTTTCATTTAAATTATTTATGTAATTATATTTATATATAATTATAATAATATAATTAATTAATAAAATTAAAATATACACTTGTTATTGGCAAGAACTATTTTTTTAAAAAAAATTCCCATCAATTAGCACAATGATTCACATCCAGGAGTCACTTATTTAATCAACACTTGTTGCATTGCATTGAATTGAATTCATTAGACAAATATTGATGTTAAAAAGGTGGACATTCATCTCAGTGAGCAATTTGAGGTCCGTGAAAGAACTTTACAGTATCCCAAAGGTTATCCATCCTGCTCTCCTCCTGTTCCATTTTGGACTGAAGTCATTATTCATTTACAGTTTTCCCAATAATGTATTTCCCATAATGATCTGTAAAATAGGAATAAAAATAATAGCACTTACCTTATAGGATTGTTGGAAACTCAGGTGAGCCAATGTATGAAACTACTTTGCACACTGTATATAAAGCATTGTATAAATATCAGCTATTGTGGCCAGTTTTACAGAAGAGGAAACTGGAGCCCTGAGAGAGTGAAGTGAATTGTTCAAAGTTACCAATCTTTTAAGTAGCGGTTTTTCTGATTCCTCATTCACTATTCATTCATCACAGATGCCTCTCAAAGCCAAGTCTCTCATCCATTGAATGTGCTAACCTGACCTGCTTTGTGTCAGCTGCAACACTTGATAAGCATGCCTTTAGCCAAGTCATTGATAAAAATGTTTAACAGAATAGGACCAAGGACAGATCCCTGGGACACTTGGGCTAACATCAATTAATTAGTCACCATTCTTTGGGTTTGATCATTCAACCAGTTCCAAATCCACCTAATTATAATATCATCTAGCCTTCATTACTCTATCTTTTCCATGGGGATATCATGAGGGGCTTTGTTCAGTGAAATCCCCTGATCTGCCAGTCTAGTAACCCTTTCAAAAAGAAAATTGGGTTAATCTGCTGCATGACTTGATCTTAATGAACCCATGCTGGCTGATAATGATTACCTCTCCTTTTTCTATGTGACCACCAGTCATCTGTTTAATAATATATTCTAGAATTTTCCCAGGCATTGAAGGCCAAGTTTACTGACCTATAATTTAATGTGTCCATGTATTCTTCCTTTTAAAAAATGGAAATATTTGCTTATCTAGTTCCATAGCACCTTTCCAGATTCTTCAGAGATTACCTACAGTGTTCCAGTACTCATGCATCCCAATTCTTTGAGTATTCTGGGATGTATTTAGTCCTGACAAAGGGACTAGAATATATTTAGTTCTTCTTTAACTCTCCTCTTTTTATGACACTGCATTCACCTGACTCAATTATTACCTTTTTAAATAATCTTACTCTTTTCACATTCCTTTTTCTCATTTTACTCATGAATATTCCCGAAGTTCAGTCTTTGTCTTCCTGTTTTTTTCTCTATAAGTACTCTTTCTTTCAGTGACCTCATGTATTCTCTCAGCTTTAGCCATTATCTCTATTATGGTGATTCCTGGGGCCATATCTCTAGTTCTGAATTTTCCCGAGTTTTGTTATTTCCAATGCTTTACCAATGAGTTCTTGGATGTCCTACCATGGCTTCCACAAAACTAACTGACTTTTCCCAGAACCTCTTCCTCTTATGGACCCTTCTTATTTCCCCCTCCAATGGTAGAATCATTTGCCCTATTTCTCAAGTTTGAAACCTGAGTCTCTTCAAACTCTGCTTTCTTTCTTGTCTATCTAAATGCAATTTATTCTTCCTTCAGAATGGATGCTAGAAACATGACTTTGCTTGTCATTCCCATATGACCTCTTTTACCATTACCATTACCCTTAATCTCTACTCTCATTTCTTCATACCTAGAATGTTCCAGTGGTTTCCTTACTGTTGTGGTACTCTCTGGACCCACCCCTATATAACATAATATGCACAAATTGAACTTTGTAAAACAGTACTAGGATCATGTCCATTGGTCCTTAAGAATCTGCAGGGGCTACTTCTCTCCTCCCTGAAGACTAAAAATCATAATCTTTTAATTTACATTCAAGGTCCTTCACAGGGAGAGCATCATTTTTAAAAAAACCACTAGAGTTGGAGACAGGAGACAAGGGTTCAGATCCTGCCTAAAGAACTCTTAGTGTATGAACAAGGACAATTCGTGTACTTTACCTGAGTCTCAGTTTCCTCATCTGTGAAATTTGGGGAATTATAATTTAATCACTTATTATACAGGGCATAATATATAATTGAATCACTTATCATATAGGATATAGTATATTGTAATTGAAGAACTTACCATTACAAAATATAGTATATAATTAAATCACTTATCATACAAGTATAGTATATTATAACTAAATCACTTACCATATAGGAAATTATAATTGAATCACTTAACATACAGAAAAATGATTTGCAGATTTTGAAGTGCTGAATAAATACAAGTTATTTGTATCCCCGGCTTTTTCTACCTCTTTTCAGCTTTCTCAGCTTTTCTCCTGCTTGTTGACTGAACAAAACTTCCATTCACTGGAGTGATCCCCTTAACTTTCCACAGAACTGACAGTATCTATTTATGCCTATTTAGTGGTGATTACAGTACTATCCATTACACTGTTCCTCATCCTCATGCCTTTTTATTTATCCATATTTCATGATCATTCAAGGTACAATTGAATTTCCATCTCCCCCACAGAGCCTTCCCTCCTCACAACAGTCCAAGACCTCCTCCACCTTCTGATCATATAATTTTCATTTTCTATTACTCTAATTCAGTATTTTTTCATATATTGCCTAGATTAAAAAATAATCCTGGAACATTGGAGCTAGAAAGACGTTAGCATGACCTTAGACAAATATTTTCCCTTTAAGGGACCTCAGTCAACTTCTGCCTTTGGGAAATGAGGAGGCTGGGCTGGATCATGCCTTTTAGATGTAAATTCCATGAGCTTGAAGTAATATAATTAAATCTGGCCACCTCACCCTCTTGCCTTTTGTAGGTAAAGAGGCCTTACAGCCCTAGATCATGCAGCTAGGTAGAAACAATGCCAAAGTTAGAATTTAACTCTCCTGGTTCCAAGTACAGTATTCCTTCTTCTCTCTTGGGCAATTGTTTCACTTTTCATCGAATATTTCACTTTCCTAAATATATTATGTTCTAAAAAAATCTGAATCTTATTTCTGTGTAATCCCCTTAGTGTCTTGTGTGGTGGTGGGTATATAGTAGGGATGTAATAATTAACATACTCTGGGATTGAACAACTCAGTTAATCAATCAGTAAATCAATTCAAGTGACTCAGAATTTAATCTTGATATCAGTCTCCAGAGACCAGCAAGTTTATCCTACAGAACTGCCAAGAAACAGCAGGTACTTATGACAATATTTGGGAGGTTGTGGGTGGGAGGACACAGGAAGTCTATAAATAGGCCAGGGAAATAATGGCTCCAGAGAACATTGAGAGATAGGGGGTGGGGTAAACTTGATCCCAGATGGCTGACTATGCTGACAGGTACCTTCAGTAATTGCCTACATTTTTGCACATTTTTGCATACTTGCATGGTCTGGAGGGTCCTAGGAAATGGGAATCTTGAATTTTCAT
Source organism: Myrmecobius fasciatus (assembly GCA_023553655.1). Taxonomy (NCBI): domain Eukaryota; kingdom Metazoa; phylum Chordata; class Mammalia; order Dasyuromorphia; family Myrmecobiidae; genus Myrmecobius; species Myrmecobius fasciatus. The sequence continues at coordinate 27,466 of JAJPUD010007591.1, read as the reverse complement.
TTTCAAATATGCCAGTAATGGCACATTTGTAATTTGAGCTAAGCCAGTGACCCTCTTTGGGTCTCAGTTTATTCCTCTGTGAAATGGATATTCTATCCCATTTCTGTGGACTATGTGGCTATGAGGATTAAATAAAATAGTAGATTACAAAGATCTGTGGGAGTTTAAACTTGCTATGAAGTAAAAATATCATAATCCATAACCTAAGGAACTATTTAATTAGCTCTTTCTCTCTGAGAAACCAGGTTAATAATACCAATTCTGAATTTTTTCCTATCTTGCCATAGGGGAAAAAGCATTTAACACATCACAAAATTTCATAGAAGTTGCATAGAGCTAACCTTGTGTTGGAAAAAGGTTGTTTAACTGTCTAGTTTACTTGGTACCCTCAAGGATCAAGTACCCAAAACAGATCAAGTCTGATGAGACTTCAAAGGCCATTTCCTTTAGCCTACCCCAGAACCCCTTTATCCTAATGGATGGTCAACCTCCCCTGATAGCCTTGCCTTGAAAACCTCAGTTGACAGTGAACTCCTTTCTGCATAGGGAAGCTTATTATTTCTTTGTTAACCAGCTTCTTCCAAATGGCTAAAAATTTTTTGTATTAAGGCTGAAATCTGCTTTCCCCTTGGTCTTGAAATCTACAACCCATGGTCCAAGCTATGCTCACAGTTGGATTGTTGTTCATTCAGGGGTCTAAAGAAAGTATCCAGGTATTCCCAGGAGGAAGCTTTTTGAGCACCATATTGTGTTCAGATCTATATACATTCTAGCAACAGACTGAAGGATCAATTGGAGCACAGGGAGAGAGCAGAGATTAAGAGACCTATTTCAATAAACCAGATGAGTAGTACTACAGTTTCTCCCTATGCCCTCTCTGATCTCTTTTAGGAAAAAATAGTCCACATTCTCTGCTGTCCAGCATCTGGGAGCTTTATATCCCCTCTTTCACAGCACAGGCAATATGTCTTTTACCAAGTTCTCCTTTCTATGCTACATCTATTGCTAATATAATTTGATTTAGCATATATTTATTAAATGCATTTATTCTATACTGGATGAGAAGTAGAGTGTCACTCAAGTTAACAGGCTGGCTTTGGAGTCAGGCGGATATTGTTCAAGCCTTAACCCTGACACATACTAGTTCGGTGGCTAGGGGTAACTTATCAGTGCTTCAGTGACTCTCTAAGATTGTACCTTGTAAACAGATTACTTGTTTAAGCCAGATATATGATATTTTCACTGTGAACATCAACAAAATTACAAGGCTAATAATTGGATCAAAAAACAAAATGTGCCAAGCACTATATAGTATATAGTATATAGTAGGGATGTAATAATTAACATACTCTGGGATTGAACAACTCAGTTAATCAATCAGTAAATCAAAACAGAAAAATGAAATCTGCCTTCAAGTAGATTACATTCTGTTTTTCATTGTATTTTCAATGAATCATAACTGGGATTTAAGGAGTTATTTGGTCAAATCTGCCATTTTAGATTTGAGGAAACTGAGAAGTAGGAAGTTTAAGTGATTCGTTCAAAGTCACAAAACCAATATGCATTGGAGAAGGGGAAAGAAACCCAGGACTTCTCACTTTAGAGCTAGTGTTCTATCTACTAGGACTATGCTACTTCTGGTATTACCATTTTCTTGGGGCATTTTTTCACTGTAGTCCAAAAAATCATTTTATTGATAATTTCAAGAGCCCATTGCTCCCCTTACTTCTTTCTTTTTCTTCCAAAGGCATGACCTTAAAGTAGAAGGAGAAATGAAAAGAACATCTATGCTCCCATATTCTTAAGTTTCAGGAATGCAGGTTGAAACATTAATAGTATCATCTAGGATTTGTTTGCCTTTGTCATTGGTTTTCATATAAATAAGCAGAACCGGGATTGATTACTATCCATCATGTCTTAGTATGACAAATGCCTTCTGAGTAGCCATGTCAACTCTACATAGGTTTCTTCTATACCCTCTAATAGAGTGTCAGAAATCCCCACTCAGACTCTTTTCTCTCTAGGGGCAATAACACTGCTTTCTGCCTTACTGTGAGCTTGACAAGATAACTGTAGTATCATAGAAGGACAGCCAGACATCATCAGAGAAACCAGATTTGAGTTCCATTTCTGCTTACATGTAGGCTAATTAGGCACAAGTAAGTCACTTTAGTTTTTTGATTCATACTTTCCTGGGAAAATAGGAAAAATAATATCTGCATGGCTTTCCTCACAATGCCCTTGTGAAGAAAGTGCTTTGCAAATTCCCAAGTTTTCTAGAAATGCAATTCCTTCATTATGGCCACATGCAAAAAGAGGACCAAAACACATTTTTACTTTTTGACCCACCAATTCATTTGCTATGAATTTATTCTAAAATTATCACAGAAAACAACAATGGCCTCTCTGTACAGAAATATTCATTGATCCTCCATTCATGTTAGAAAAAAAGGACATAACATATTTCCCACAATTGGAGAATGGCTGAATACATTTTGGCTTATTAACATAATGGGATATTATAGTGCCATAAAAAGAATGACTATGAAGTTTACAAGGAAATATGGGAAGATTTACATGGAGAATTGCAAAGCAAGCTCAGTAGTACCAGAACCATTTACACACTGACTGTTATATAAAGCAAGGAAGAGAAAGAAAACATGAAAGGAAGGAATTATAAAGGGGAGAAGAAGCAGGGGAGGGAAGAAAGAAGGGGTAAGAGGAGAAAAGAGAAAGAGGAAAAGAAGAGAGGAAGAAAGGAAAAAATAAGGAAAATAATAGAAGGGGAAGAGATAGAAAGTAAGAGAGAGAGAGAAGAGAGACAGAGTAAAGAGAAAAATGAGGAGGAAAAGGAAGGAGTGAATGAACAAGAGAGAAGAGAGGAAAGAGTATGAGAAGAGAGAAGAGAAGGGAGAAGAGATAAAGCAAAGGATAGATAAAAAGAAAGAGAGATCAAGGCAGAAAAAAACAGAGAAATAGAAAAATATGGAGAAATGATTAGGGTAGCAAGCAGAATCTCATACAAACTTGGAAGGAAACTCATAACAAAATCATGTTTTGTTGGTTGTTTGATAATTCACTTTGTTCCACTCAGTTAATTGCTGAGTTTTATGTAAGATTTTATTCCTTATTTGGTGCATTTATTTATTAATTTTGTTGACAGTCATTAAGTTTATCATATAATTTTTAAACTAAAAAGAAGTGAACATTTAGGTATACTGGTAGTACTCATATGTCCTTTGTAGTTGAACATAGTGCTTAGTGGAAGATAGATTCTGCTAGTTGCACTGGAGGAGTCACATTCATCATTCATGAACAAACCTCATTCCTCTTCCAGAATTGTGGGTCAGTTCTTCCTTTTCTTTTTTACTACCATACTCTTCTCTTCACAAAGTTATTGGTATGAGCTTGAATTTCTCTTCAATCTCTTGAACTCTTAAAATAGTTTTTTTTTAATTTATCCCTTCTTCAAACTCACAAAATCCAGAGTTGAAAGGGTTCTTGGAGTGCATATGGTTCAAGTCATATTAAAGCAGGAATCCGCTCTATAACAGCTGACAAACTATCACCCAACCACTGCTTGAAGGGTGCCCCTGATGGAAAATCACTATCTCTCAAAGCAGTGTATTTCATTTTTTGATCATTCTAATTATTAGCAAGTTTTTCTTTATGTATTATTTTCTTTTTATTGGCCTCTATATAACTTCTACCTATTTTTACTGATTCTTTCCTTTAGGGATGAGAAAAATAAGTCTAATTCCTATTGCATGTGATAATTCTCTAAATATTTGAAGACAGTTGTTATATGTACTTCTTGTTATATATTTTTATTCTTCCTCCACCTCCAATCTTCTCTTATATAAGTTAAACATCCCTAATTTCTTTAACTAGTCTTTATATGGCATAGTTCTCTGTCAGCATCTTGGTTGCCATCCTCTGAACCCATTCCAATTGGTCAATGTGCATCTTAAAATGTGCCTAGCACATATTGATCATTGTTTCAGAATTGAACATACTACTCATCAGAATTGCTGTGACCAGGGCTGGGCAGTATAGTGCTGATGTTGTCTATTGTTTCATTTTAAGAGATTTACCATTTCTCTTGTTCTAAATACTATCTTTTTGTTAATACATCTCCAAATCTCATTATCTTTATTAAGAACTGTTTTATACTATTCATTCATATAGAACTTGCTATCATCTAATACTCTGAGGTGTTTTTTCATGCAAGCTATTGTCCAGCTGTGGTTCCTCCATTTTATATTTAATCCATTGCTGCGGCTGTTGTTTTTAAGCCCAAAGTAGGTCTTTACATTTGTCCCTATTAAATTTCATTTAATTATATTCAACCCATCATATTAGGCTGCCAAGTTATCTTTGAATTTTAACTGTGTTGTCCAGTGTATTGGTTCTCACTTTTCTATTTATGTTATCACTAAAATGAATAGTCATGTTAAATATCTTCATTAAATTTCTTAAGGCAATGCAGAAGAGACTAGGGTCAAAGCAGAAGAGACTAGGGTCAAAGCAGGTACTTAAGGGATTCCACTAGAAACATCTCTCCGAACTGTTATTGAAACTTTATTCACGGCCTTTTGGATTTAGTCAATCAGTTCTCAATTCACCTCACTATATTGATAGTCCACATCTCTCTGTGTTTTCTACAAGGATATAATAGCTGATTCTGTCAAATGTCTTACTGAATTCCAAGTTTATTATATATGTGGTATTCCTTCAAATTAACCTGTCTAGTAGCCCTTCTCAAAAAGGAAGGGCTGGCAGGAACTATTCTTAACAATGTCATACTTGCTTTCAGTGATCATTGCTTCCCTTTCTAAGTGTTCACAAACCATCCCTTTAATAATATACTCTAGAGTGTTGTCAAAAATTGAAGCTCACTGGTCTAAAATGCAATGGCTAGACTTTTTTCCTCTGGGAAAAAAAAAACAAAACATCTTCCCTAGTAGACTGAAGAAATCTTGCTCAAGCCAGAGTAATCTAAGAGAGAAACCAGTTACATTGTTAGCACATATAATTAGTGACCATCTTTTGGAAGAGGATGTGGAGAATTCATAACCTATAGATCATGGGAATAGCATCGATGGTGTCCATTTCTGCTAAAGAGCAAAAAAATATCAATTCTTTTTGTTTTGTTCTTGAAACTGCCTATTTCTTTGTCCAAAACAATCTCCGTGTCAGGCAGTTTCAGAAAAAATGCTGCTTTCATATATACTTAGCCTACCAGGTCTTACCTGCCAACCCACAGGCTGTTAGTCATTAACAAGCTATCAACTAACTCCCCCACACAGCATTCAATAATAAGCAATACCCATACCTCCTCCTAGGTCACTCTGCCAAGGGGAAAAGCAAAGATAGTCATGTTCAAGGGACAGTGGAACTGAAACTAAAACTGATTAAAGATGAAAAACTGTGACTTAAAATATATTGTGAACATCAGATTTTTATAAAAGGCCATTTCCTTCTGTGTTTTGTAGTTGACAGAAAAGCATAACTAACAGAAAATCTAAGGCTATTTCTAGCCCTCTCCCCCAAGATAAAGTTACCATATTTCTCTAATAAGATTTTCAAATCTAAAATGTCTCCATTCATTATCGAACTGTGCTTTCATTCTTTCCATGTGTCAAATAAAAGATGGCAAGATCTAAAAGTTTGTGTATGTAGTTATTGGCATGCAGTTTCAGCAGCTTCTGCCAATAGCTCTTTGGGTTCAGTTCCTATTTTGGAGGTTTACCTAACAATGATACTTTCTTAGGTGGTGAAGAGATCCCAGTCTGTACCACCTCCCTCCTGCCGAGACTCCCAGTGGCTGGTATGTTTGAACAGGTTCTTCCTCAGGCAGGAAGAACATTTTGCCTAGATTTATTTCTAGCACATTGAAAGTGCCAGAGTATTGCTAAATATGAGCTCGGTGAAAATCCCTATGTAAATTGTCTCTGTAATTGCAACGCAATATATTGTGAGTTCTTAACTGTAATTGTTTGCTGACAATGTACATTAGCCATTCACAGCTTGTGTCAATGTGGTATCAAGGAATTAGGGCCTTGGAATCTTTAATGTCAGTTGAAATATCACAGAACCAACTTTTGTAATAAAACCAATATTTCACTAAGGAAGGAGTCTGCCATCTTAGCAGTCACTTAACTGCAAGGCAGTGCCATTGAGCATGATCAAGCATTGCATTGAGGCTTCAGTCTTACTCCAAAGAAGGACAACTATCGTGATATACGTTAAGGGGTAGGAGGGATTTGGTAGATCATCCAAGCCTTCATTCTGTTCCAAGGTAGTCTGTGACAGATGGATTGCTATGGAACTTTAAGGTGTCTACAGAGAAGACTTGGTTGCTTGTTTGGGAACTAAATGATGTTTACCACCTGAAAGTTATTTTTCCTTTCTAGCTTCAGTCCTTCCTATTATAATGCATTTTTTCCACTCTCATTTTAATATAGAGGACATGGGTGGTGAACTTCTTTTGTAATGCTCCTATTGTAATGGTCCTTCCATGTTTAATTTATTATTTAGAGTGGTATAAAACAGTATGACCAGCAAAAATATTCATGAATCCATAGTTCTAGACTTAGCATAATATCAGATGATTATGCACCCCTGTCTAGAGGCAGCTGTCCTTTGAAAGCCCCCTTGACCACAAAAAAACTAGGTGAAAGAGTGAGGATAATTCAGTGCATTTCTACTACTGGAGGAAAAAAAACTTAACATTCTTTGAACTTATCATGTTGAAAATAGATTTTAAAAATCCCTACAATTAGATGTGTCCAATAGTGGCTGTCTTGGGAGGTGGCAGGTTGTTCATTATTGGAGATCTTTGAGTAAAGTCTGGATGACTTTTTGTCAAGGATGTTACAATGTAGATCTGCATTAGTTGACTTGGGATAAAGACTTTTGAGGTGCCATCTAATTCTGGGATTCTCTGATTCTGTGAAGCCCACTTCTTGTTGACTGAGTCATTAGCTTGCTCCTTCAAGATTTGATGGTATCCTCACTCCTAAGGCCCTTCTGATGATCCCTAAACCTTCTAATTTCCCCACATCTCCACCTGCTGCAATCTTATCATCCTTCAAGATTCCACTCAAGTATTATACCTGCCTTGTGAATTGCCCTTGGCTTCCAAGTAGGAATGGTTTTTCCTCCCTCATACTTCACATAGTTTTTTTGTGCTTTTTGTATAAATTTTGTATTATAATTATTTGTGCATATGTATATATTGAATCTCCCTACTAGAATAAAATTCAAGTGGTAGTGGATTATACTTTACTGAATAATATTGAAGATTTAGAATTGTAAAGGACCTTAGAGGTCATTAAATGCAACTATCTCATTTTATAGAAGAGCAAACTGAGACGCAGAAGTTAAGTGATCTGCTCAAAGTCACATAGCCAATAAGTGTTAAAGCCAAGATTCTAACTCAGTCTTTGACTCTAACTTTAGTATTCCAAGAAAATCAGTATTCCTTCTACTACTCCATATATTTCTTTATCCAGATCCTAGCAGAGTATTCTACAAACAATAGTTATTTACTAGATGTTGAATCAAATTGTTTTGAACATATATCTTTATAGTTTATTGTATCTGTCTTATTTTCTTTGTTCCCAAAAAAACCTCTTCTGCCCTTGCCAAACATCCAATGAACAGGCATAGACACAAATGACTGAGATGCAATATAGAATATGATTGGTCTAAGGGAGTTTCTAGATAATGTACTCTAGGAAAATTGTAGGAAGGAGAAAGCATTTTTAGCTACCTTATGTTGTCATTGCCTGCCCTACCAACCTAAATCTTAAGGTTCCATCTTTGTAATTCTTTTCCTCTTCCTTTCTCCTCTTCCTTCTCTTCTTCCTCCTCCTCTTCCTCCTCCTTCTCATCATCATCACCGTCATAATTGTTGTTCTTGTTAATAGCAATAATAAAAATAACCAGGATTTATGTAGTACTTTAAGTTTTGTAAATAGCTTCACATGTATTATTTTATTTAGTTCTTTTAACAACACTATGAGGTAGCTATTATTATTCTCATTTTGAAGATGAGAAAACTGAGGCAGAAAGAAGAAAAGTGATATGCTAGGTCACATAGCTAGAAAGCATATTTAATAGCTTTCCCTAAAAAATACTCAATCTTCCAGATGCTTTGATTGGTCCTGGGACTTAATTGCTTGAAGAGAGCACTGCATTAATAGAGTTAAATCAGACAGAGCTACACTCTTTGTAAATGCCAACAGAGGTGCCAAAGGGACAGTGGAACCTGGACCAATGATGGCAATGTTCACTGAGGCTGAGGGTGGGTGTCTGGGAGAAAAAAAAAAAACACTGCTGGACTCTGGGCTAAGAGATGCCTGCAAGAATGCTAGTGAAATTCTTGTAGCAGTCACACTTTCCCCCAGGGAATCTGAGATACAAGGGGAGGCCACTGGACAGAGACCTTCGGATGAGGCACTCTGAGGTGGAAAACAAGACCACAAACTGGGAAGCCAAGAGAAATGGATTTGGGAGGAGAGTTGGCTCCTTCCAGTCTGCTCCTGCAGCCTGAAGTGATTAGGCCCCAACAAATCCTACCTCATCCATATAGTCCTTCTAGATCAATAATATTTCTTTTGTGCAGACACATTATAGAGTGCCACAATAAACAGTCAACCAAAAGACCTTCGGTAAAGTTCCTTCTGTGACACCTACAGACTGTGTGACTCTAAACTTGTCATTTAACCCCTCAGTTTCCCAGAAAATACTCTAAACCTCTAATTTCTCATTCTGCTTTGGTGGAGAGAGCTTTCTCCCCAGGGATCTCCCTACATTTATCAGATCACAAATTCAGACCAAATAATTATATCTGATATTTATATGGCCATTTAAGGTTTGAAGAAATTGTACACGTATTATCAAATTTGATCTTTAGAATGCTCTTATAAGGTAGCTGCTACAGGTATAATTATCTCCATTTTACAGATGAGGAAAATAAGATTCAGAAAAACCAATTAACTTGTTCAGAATAATATAACTAAGAAGTGCTTAAGGTGGGATTTGAATTCAGGATTTCCTAACTGACTTCCAGCATAAGGCTAGATGATACCCAACTCAGCTGACCTCACCTTACCACTCTGGCTTCTGGTTCTCATAAGGAGTTTGCTTAGATCATTCATATCACATTGTTCCAGGGATTCAGAAGCCCAAGGACCTCAGAGATCAGGTTCCTATCTTACTTTCTAGCTTCTCTAATGGGTATTCATTCTGGCCTTCAGGTCTTTGGTGATTGAGTTGGTGTTTAGAAAATAATCATTTTCAAAACAAACATGTTGGAAGATATAGAATTGGGACTTTGAACTAACTCCTTAGCTGAAAAGAGAAAAAAGAAGGGAAAAAAGGAGAAGAATTGATAAATACAAGGGGAAAAAAGAAACCAATCATTTAAATTTAGCCCCCAAATTAGGGAAAGGGTTAATATATGGGAAGAGGAGAGGGGAGAGATCTGAGGGAGAGAAGACAATCAGTGGGAATAAGCTTACATCAAAACAATTTAAGTAAAACTAATCAGAGGGACAAAATATTGACTTAAACGAGTAAGGGGATTACACATTTTTTCTTAAAAATTCATTTGTCTTTTTTCCTGCCTTCCAGGTTAACAGGTTTCCAGCTTCCTGCCCCCATAGTCAGCACAGGAGTCATCCTCTCTCTGTGGCTTGTGAGTGACTATGCTGTCAGTGCCCAAGGCTTTCACGCCAACTATGAAGGTAGGTTTCTTCTCACTCAGGCTTCTTGTTGTCTCTCTTCCAGCCAGCAGCGGTAAGACATGGCTTAATAGATGCTCCCAACAGAAGAATGGTGGACTGTGTTTGCCCCTAGGTCAAAGGCACTCTAACACAGTGGCTCCAGACAGTCTTCCTTTACTGACTGTGCCTTCTTGGTTGATGCAAGTAAGTGAAGACTGTCTGGGCTGCCATGATTCTTCTAATTCTCTTGACTTTCTACTGTAAACCTTTCCCAGGTCTCCTTAATTTCAACTCCTTCCCTTTGTTGATTATTTCCACTTTATGTAACTTGTTTGTATATAATTGAATGTATGTTGTTTTCCTTGTATTATACTGTGAGCTCCTGGAAAGCAGACTTTTTCTTTCTTTGTTTGACAAATAATGTGTCTAGTACATAGTAAGTATTTAATAAATGTTTATTGATGATTGTTGTATGGATACCAGTGGAGCACACAGGTCTTATGTATAATAATATAAGAAGGCATTCCAATAAACAACATTAGGATGATTCTTTTCCCCTTTCTTAGAAACATGAAGCATGAAAGTCAAGGTCCCTTAAACAAAATCTCCGAGGTAGGACTCCGGGAGTCATTACAAACTTATCTCTGCCCAGCTGCTCACGATATCATCCAGAAATGACCCAGCCTATCCATTTTCCAACTACTGGTCTAAGAGAGGGTTGACTGTTGGCCAATGGAGCAAGTTTGTCAGAATGTGATAGTGAGTCCTTCCTGTTAAAACCCCCTTGTCTTGGAGAAGCAGTGAATCTCAGGGTCAGGGGGACAGTGTCCCACTGAGGAAGTATGGATTTAAAAATACATGCTTCTGAAGATACAAAAGGACCTCAAGTAACCCTTTTAGGGTTTACTTTAGGAAACCCTTGGAAAGACTTCCAAGAACCAGGCAGGATGATTCACAGCCACAACTTGGGATTCCTGATTCCATCAAACAAGTGAAAAAGCAGTCAAATGCTTTTCTTTGTGATCTTGGGCAAGTCCCTCTCAGTTTTCTCACCTGTAAAATGAGGGAGTTGGATTAGGCTTCCGAAGTCCCTCTTAGCTCCAGATCTTTGATATAGAGCAGAGAGGTTGAGTGAGAAGTTTTTTTCCCCAATGTGAAAACAAACACTTCCCAGTCTTGACCTGTGGTGCTTATTAGTTTTTCTTGGGTCAGGTGAATGAAATTGAAATTGGGCTCCTCTTTTAAAAATTGCCATTTCCCCAACCCCCAAACTCACTGTCATATCTTCACTGAACACATTTTCTTCCTAGCAGTGAACCAAAGAAGTATATACCGAGTCTCTCCTGGTTAAATGAGGCACCTACTGAAGCAATATCTCATTTTAGAAGTTCTGTTAGTAAGTATTAGTCGTATATAGTCTGTTAAAAAAAAGTGTAAGAGGGGCTGAAAGAGTTAAACACCCTGAAAAAGCCTTAGAGCAAGGAGGAAGAACATGACTTTTACCAAAATGCTGAGATCCCTCTTGTTCTCTCCACTCCCAGGGCCTTGGCTTAGCATCCCCTGTCTTTCTCTGGTCTCATGTTATGGAGTAAGAGTTGTCTCCTGCCCTTCTTCAAATGGATTACCCCAGGTCTATGTGTGATGAGATGTTCAGAGTCACAAGTTAAGTGACTACTAAGATCACATAAGTAGTAATGTTCGAGGCTAGATATATACTCGTTTTCCTGGCTCTAAGTGCAGCATGCTATCCACTATGCTACTAAACTATCTCAAAGGTTTAGGTCCAATCCTAGGTTTCTCTGGCTATTGTAATTTTTTGGCACTCCCTATCTCTCTGGATTAATTTTTATGCATCTGTACATTTGCCATTCCCAATGATTTTTTTTTGTTATTTTATATTTTTTATTTTCTGAAATACTTTTTTTTAAATTTTGAGTTCCAAATTTTCTCTCTCCAGTCCCTTCACTATATGAAGTCATGTAAGACATATTTCTATAGTAGCCATATTGTTTAAAAAAAAAGGCAAGGAAAGTAAAGTGAAAAAAATGCCTCATTCTGCACTTGGAGTTTATTAGTTTTCTCTTTCTCTCTCTCTTTCTCTCTCTCTCTCTCTCTCTCTCTCTCTCTCTCTCTCTCTCTCTCTCTCTC